>JAVJIF010033999.1:0-128958 GCA_038442645.1 Agave tequilana | reverse complement strand
TTGTTTTTGTGGGAAAAAGTATTTGTGGTCTATTGTGATCACCAAGAATTGGTTTGTAGTTTATTGAGACCACCATGTGTTGTAACCTTTTTGCTTTGAGTTTGTGGGTATCCCTCTTGTGTAGAGGTGTGTGAGAGTGTTGAGTTTGTTGGTATCCCTCTAAGTGTAGAGGTGATTGAGGTTGGAGTTTTAGCTTAGTGCCTTATCCCTCTAAGTGTAGAGGTGATTGTTGCTTGGCTTAATGCCTTATCCCTTTAAGTATAGAGGTGATTGTTGTTGTGCCTTGCCTCTTGTGTAGAGATTGTTTTGTTGGAGAGAGGAGTTGTGTACTCCTAATTTATATTTGTCAAATCCTCAGTGGAGGTTCCCTGTGTGGGAAGTCCTGTGTGGACGTATAGTGAAAATCCTTCTGTGTGAAAGCGGGGACGTGGAGCAGTGGCTCGAACCTCGAAACATATCTCAGTGTTTGCGATTGATCTACTATCTCTAACTCTCTCTTATATCTTGCATTGCATCATATTGTTCATTTCATATATATGCTTGATATTGATGTTTGCCCATATTTGTGTTTAGCTAAGATAGCGTCAAATAGCACCTCGATTCTTATTTAGAGGAATCTAGAGGAGTTAGTTCAGAGTTTCTTCACCAAAAAATTCATCTACACTCTTTGGTTATACATAGTGTGTTGCAATTTAGTTTAATTCCGCATCATTTGTCATTTGATTAGCCATAAACCTATTCACCCCCCTCTAGGTGTATTTTCATCTAATAGATCTACAAAGTCTTTCTCTGTAAGAGCTATTGATGGCTCATGATGATGGATTCTAACATCAAACTTGCTAACTTGCTAACCAAGCTTACTCTCTGATTGAGGGCAAAAACTGCACACAAATACGGAATTATAGAACTTAAGAAAGAAGATGTGCAAGTGCTCAATTCTTCCGCTATAGCAAGTGGCTATGCGGGTCGTGATCCACAAGAAGGGTTTTGCGATAGAAGTGTTTACAGTTTTATTGAAATCGTTATCAAAACCAAACGAGAGTTCTTCTCTATTTTAAGAAGTGAAAATGAAAAGAAAGTTATGTTAAAGTTAAGGAGAAAGTGGGAGATGAAGAAGGTGGAAAAAATTAGAAAACGATGAAAAGCGACTATGTACAATGAAGTGGAGAAGAAAGAGTTGGAGGAGGTGGTGATCTTACTAAAGAAATAAAAAGAAAAGAAAGAAAGAAAAGTGAAGAAGAAAGGACTTACCTAGGTTGATTGATGACTTTATTGGAAACCTTTTGCAAGTTCTACCTTTTTGCCTTGGAGGCGTTCAACGCATAGATCATTAAACTCGAGCTCAGTCCCCGTGCACATTATATCGTCAAGCATATCAAGAACGAAGTGATGCGGAGCTTGGAAGAGGAGAACGTCTTCATGAACTATCGCTGGCTCTCACGTAACTTAGTTATACTTGCTTTGGAATTCACTTGTAGACTCAACAAATACAACCAAGGTAAAGTAGAAAGAGGAAGAGGAAAGCACAACAAAAGAAAAGGAAAGTAAAGAAACGAACATAAATAAAAGTTTACCTTTATGCTTGAGACAATGAAGAAAGGAGGAGGGTACATCGGTGTCACTCTCAACATATGCCTCTCTCTCTACTTACATGAATCATCATCTAACCTAAGCTACTTACAAGTTACATAAAAGTAAAACTAAACTACAAATGGAAAACTAGTCTAAACTCCTAACTCTACATTGGCGTCCCTTTTCAGCACAAAGAATGGCCTTTTATAGGCAGAAAACCCAGTAATCAGGATCCCAGGGAGGTCGGGGGAGCAAACGCTCCCCTAAACTCCCTAACATGCCGCGGAAACGCGGCTTTGCCGCGTTTCCGTGGCCACACCTTGTTGGTGGGTCATCTTGGGATTATCTTCGACTTTATCCTTTGTTAGTTTTTCGTTTGAGTCCCGGATTCTGACGAAATGGCCTTGGATTCTTGGCTTTAACCGATCGATTCTGAGAGGATTCTTCTCAACCGGTTTTCAACCTCTGATTTTGCCCTGATTTAGTGAGTGCGAATTAACTCTGATTTAATTCAGAATTCTGGTGGGCTTTTGGCTCATTTCTCTTCATCTCCTTAAGGATTGGGCCTGCAAATAAATCAAACAATTAATTAGGACAATGCAAGCTTTTATTCTATAATAAGTATGGACATATGATATTAAATATGCAACATTAGTGACCAATCACACCCCATACCTATCTTTTGCTCGTCCTCGAGCATAACAACTAAACTATACTAAGGATTATTAGACCACTTTCGCAGGTCACGCGATTACACTGAGCATGTGCAACAAGCCGTTTAACCTCTAGGTTTCCCCTAGAGGACGAGTGTTGTCTCGTGAGGGTTTTCAGCGGATTACACCCACAAAATCCATAAAGAAAGAGAAATAAAGAGTTAGTATTTTCGAAAGGCATTTTGAAAGAGAAAAATATTTGAAATATAATTGTAAGATCTAAGCAATCTATAAGTTATAGGAAGACTGAATTTTTCATTCCTAAACTTAGTCTCTATTCAAAAATTTGTATCAATTAAAGTAAGGAGTCAAATTGTACTTCTCATTTAGTCTATTACTTTACCTAAGTCATATGCACCTTGTGACTGTGAAAATTTTGACTAAGGGTTTATTAAACTCTAACTCTTATGCCTTATTTATATATATATATATATATATATATATATATATATATTTATGGTATTTTTCCTTAGTTCTCTTAGGCTTTCTAATCTGCCCATGTAACGAGCCTTTAATCGATGACTCCCAAACCAAATGGTCTTAGGGCACCGGGTGAGAAGACACCCAAGGACTTAAGGACTCGAGCAAATAAGCCCACAAAACTAAGGATTTTATTATATGAACCACTTTTAGGCGTGAATACTTATGCTTTATTAGGCACAAATACCCAGCTTAATCAGAGGATTTTTCTTTTCAAACTTATCTAATCATCTTTCGCATAAATACTAAGGCTTGCTTAGGCCAAAGCACCTAGCTAGTCAATAATTAGATTTGTTTGTATATATATATATATATATATATATATATATATATATATATATATATATATATATATATATATATATAATTATAACTTATCTAATCATCTTTCGCATAAATACTAAGGCTGCTTAGGCCAAAGCACCTAGTAATCAATAATTAGACTTTTTTTTTTTTTATAAGGCATAAGAATCTTTGTTTTTGAACCTAAGTGTGTAAGTGTATGAAGTGTGCATATTCATCAAGGTAAAGATCAAGACCAAATTACTTTGACAAATTATCTTCCTAACTCTAAAAATCAAACAAATAATCTTATTTTGACCAAGTATAAGAAATCCTAATTTGGATTTTCCTATTCCTTAAAATTAACTTAATTTCTTACAAAAATAAGTCAAAATATTGTTTCTATTTTTCAAAAAGTTTTTAAAAGTAAAGAAAAATGTTAATTTTTTTTATTTTTAAAGAAAAAGAAAAGTTATGTTAGACCCTCCCCCACACCTATCTCATGCATTGTCCTCAATGTATGAATTAATGCATAGATGCATGAAAAAGAAGAAAGGGAAGGAAAATGTTACCTTAAGGTGGAGGTTCCGGTGGTGGTCTGATTGGTCCACGAAACGCGGCCCAATCAACTTTCTTGGGTCTCGGAGGACCCACCAGAAGTTTCTCTAATATAACCCACTAAAAAGATGTGTCCATTAAGGATTTTTATTAAGTATTTAACCCCATCTAATTTCCAAATTCCATAACTAATTTCGGAGTCAAATTTGTCAACCACCTCGTCCAGAAAGGAGTATGAAATGATAGAATGATTGACTTTGACTCAGAAAGGACAGGAACTAATACTGACTCAGGAAGGTGACTTAAATCAAGTAAAGGTTCAAGAGTCGAAATAGGTTCAGAAATTGGGTCCAAGTCAAAGAAGTTGAAACTCAAGTCCACATGTGTTTTCCAACAATGGAATGTGACCTAATATGGGTGATTCCAGTTCAGGGATGATAGGTGATGGAATCAAAACTGACTCTAGAATATTATTCAAGTTTGGTAATAAAACAGGAGTCAATATTGATTCAGAAAGTTGAACTGGATCACAGATTTGAGAATCTAGGTCACATATCTCATTGAGTTCAATATCATAAAAATGAGAACTTGCCAATTTGTCAATAGGATCTTCAAAAGTGTATAATTGGTCAAGTTCAATATAATCCTCAAAGATGGGTGATTCAATTTTATTATGAATTGGTACAGGATCCAATGTTGACTCCGGAAAAGATTAAAGTCAGGTGAAGATACCAGAGTCATTATTGAATCAGGAAGAAGTATTGAATCACTAATTTGGGGTTCAGGATCATAATCATTTTCAAGTTCTATTTCAGGAAAGGAGTAACTTGCCAAACTGTCAATATCTTTTTCAAAATTTGGAGTTTGAGCAAGTTCAAATGGTTGTTCTGAAATGAAATCTTGATTTCTAAAACTACATGACTCTTCGGCTCTAACAGAATGGCTAGTGACATCAGAACTGGTCAAACGGTGAGAACGTAGAGATTCGACCATCATATCTATGTCACGATTTCTAGCATTTTGAGCATGAGTCATGGCTTCAAGCATCTTTTCATAATTGATGGATTCATTGTTTGCTGAAAAGATGAAGTGTTGTCTTGAAAGTGGTAGTGAAATTATGAGTCCATCAGATTTTGTGATTGTTGTTTGGACTCACGCATACTCCTTTCCAAAATTGATGGTTTCCTATTTTGGACGGGTGGAACTGAGTATGAATCTTGAAAATATTGTGGACTAGGTGGAGAAGGAGGACAAGTTGGTTGATAATTATGCTCAGGGGAGGTGAATCCCCACTGACTCGGTGAAGAGTTGAAATTATTATGGACATTATAGTTATTAGATGGGGGACATGGGTTATATTGATTCGGATAAGACCAATCCGGCACACTAGGTTGGTTAAAGTCATGATATGCCGGGTTGGTAATATCCGAAATGAACTCGGTGTGTAATATGGATTATTATTAAAGTTGAAAAAATTATTATTATAAGCCATATCACACAATAGAATACACAAAAAAGAAAGAAAAGCAAACAAATAAACAAATAAGAAAGAAAAAATTCTAACCTAAGTTAGGGTAGACCTAGACCTAGACGACTCCTAACTGGTTAGACTGTCCATGGGAGGTTTAATGTAGACTTTGACCACAAGCTAATCAGCCAGGTCATGGCAAGATTGGTGGGAGGTTTCCATCAAAGACGTTCCTTAATTAAATAACCACCAATCTTCGGGCTTTCGGCCCTTAATCCCTTTCCTAGACACTGATTTGGGCAAGAGTCAAGTTCCAACACCTTCCCCCTTAGGATAATCTCCTAATGAGTCCGAGATGTCCCTAGGGCCAACGTCTACTCATTTTAAGTTAGGCTTGGGTTAGTGAGTGCTTGGATTCTGATTTTTGGGCTAAGAAAGGGTGATTAAATCCCCACCTTATCTTGTTATTGGGTTGGTGCCCTTAAAATCAATTAGTGCAAGTGTACAAGATATGTAAGATTCACTCAAAGCGATATAAATCAACCAAGAAGTGAGTCCTATGCTAAATACAATGCATACGTACCTTGCTCCAGCACTCTTCAACAGTAAAAATAAATGAATTGAAAAAAACGCGTGCCTAAAATGCAAACGTCTAATCAATTTTTAACTTTTGCAACAAACGTTTTACTGTTGATTATTTTAGCAGGCTTATGTGATGGCATATAGGAAATAAAGAATTGCAGAGAACTAGAATTTGTAACGCAAGCAGCCCTGCAAAAACTGTTAGTAGTCAACTCGTCCTTGCGCGGATCCGCGACTTTTGCCGTGGAAACGCGGCAATTCAGAGGGCCCTTGGTTTCTGCTTTCTAGAACAGAGGCCCAAGGCCACTTGTATGTCACTGCAATATTAATTTCCTGCTTTGATTGCCCTGTAACCTGCAACAGAGAAGAAAATTCGTTTAGTTCTAAAAAATTTTCAAAAAAAATTCAGATTTCAATAAAAAAACATGTTACCCTCCCCGGCAACGGCGCCAAAATTTGATTGAGGCAAAACCTGCACACAAAATACGAAATTATAGAACTTAAGAAAGAACATGTGCAAGTGCTCAATTCTTTCGCTATAGCAAGTGGCTATGCGGGTCGTGATCCACAAGGAGGGTTTTGCGATAGAAGCGTTTACAGTTTTATTGAAATCGTTATCAAAGCCAAACGAGAGTTCTTCTCTGTTTTTAAGAAGTGAAAATGAAAAGAAAGTTATGTTAAAGTTAAGGAGAAAGTGAGAGATGAAGAAGGTGGAAAAAATTAGAAAACGATGAAAAGCGACTATGTACAATGAAGTGGAGAAGAAAGAGTTGGAGGAGGTGGTGATCTATACTAAAGAAATAAAAGAAAAGAAAGAAAGAAAAGTGAAGAAATACTTACCTAGGTTGATTGATGACTTACTTGAAACCTTTTGCAAGTTCTACCTTTTTGCTTTGGAGGCGTTCAACGCATAGATCATAAACTCGAGCTCAGTCCCCGTGCACATTATATCGTCAAGCATATCAAGAATGAAGTGATATGGAGCTTGGAAGAGGAGAACGTCTTCATGAACTATCGCTGGCTCTCACGTAGCTTAGTTATACTTGCTTTGGAATTCACTTGTAGACTCAACAAATACAACCAAGGTAAAGTAGAAAGAGGAAGAGGAAAGCACAACAAAAGAAAAGGAAAGTAAAGAAACGAACATAAATAAAAGTTTACCTTTATTGCTTGAGACAATGAAAGAAAGGAGGAGGGTACATCGGTGTCACTCTCAACATATGCCTCTCTCTCTTACTTACATGAATCATCATCTAATCTAAGCTACTTACAAGTTACATAAAAGTAAAAACTAAACTACAAAATGGAAAAACTAGTCTAAAATCCTAACTCTGCATTGGCGTCCCTTTTCAGCACAAAGAATGGCCATTTATACGCAAAAACCCAGTAATCAGGATCCCGGGGAGGTCGGGGGAGCAAACGCTCCCCCTAACTCCCTAACAATGCCGCGGAAAACGCGGCTTTTGCCGCGTTTCCGCGGCCAGGGTGTGGCCAGATGGCCACACCTTGTTGGTGGGTCATCTTGGGATTATCTTCTGACTTTATCCTTTGTTAGTTTCTTCGTTTGAGTCCGGATTCTGACGAAATGGCCTTGGATTCTTGGCTTTAACCGATCGATTCTGAGAGGATTCTTCTCAACCGGTTTTCAACCTCTTGATTTTGCCCTGATTTAGTGAGTGCGAATTAACTCTGATTTAATTCAGAATTCTGGTGGGCTTTTGGGCTCATTTCTCTTCATCTCCTTAAGGATTGGGCCTGCAAATAAATCAAACAATTAATTAGGACAATGCAGGCTTTTATTCTATAATAAGTATGGACATATGATATTAAATATGCAACATTAGCGACCAATCACTCTCTTTATTTCATGTTTGCTTCTAATGATTTTGATGATTTAAGATTTGTATTAGCGTGCTATTGATGTATGTTTTGTACGTGATGAATCATCTTATGTGCCATGCTCTGTATTGCTTCTTGAAGCCAAGGACTAGTGATGGCCAAGTATCCTTGTGAGGTAACTATCACTAAGAGGTTAGCATGATTAGTGTAGTATTTAGTAGTTAGTTGCCATGAATCTTCTTCTCTTTTTATTTTATTTTCAAACCTTTTCTTCAACATAAAAATACTATTTTATTTCATGTTGTTTTCATCCCTTATTTCTTCTACTTCTTCTTTTCTTTCATTTTGTTTTTAAAACCATTTTCGAAAAACCTCTTCTTATTTCATTTCTTTTCTTTTATTTCTATTTTCTTGTTTGCTTCTACCAATTCACAATCACTTCTTATTTGTTTTTCAAATTGTGATTTTCATCACTTTCTTCACTTATCACTTTGGATTTCTTTCTTTTCTTTTCTCATTCTCTACAAAAAAGAATCTGTTAACAACCAATGTGAATAAAAATTGTTAATGCTTCTATCGCCTCCCGTCCTTGTGGATTCGACCCGTTGAGCCAATGCTACAATAAAAGTATCAAGAAAATATCAGCACACAAGCTTTTACGTTGATTTCAATAAACATACATTTTTGAGTGCTTGTTTCGCCCCGATTAAAAAATGGTGCCGTTGCCCCGATCATTAATGCAGTATTTTACGTTGACACATTTTGGTGTGCAGGTTAATTTTGCAGAAACTGCACATTGCAGAACTCTTCTTTTGCTTGCATGTCTGCTCTAAAAAGTAGGGACCCTGCTTCCATGATTGCGCCGCGGAAACCTAAGAAAAGCCATGAAAACGCGGCATTTGTGTGGCATTTAGACTTCATCTTTTGCAGGGTTCTTGCAAGTTGCATATATTAATATATTCTGCAGCTAATTTTCTGCTTTGATTGCCTACACACTGTAATAATTAAAGAACTAAAATATGGTACTTGGATGCTTTTAAAATGGTTTAGACATTTGCATTTAGGCACGTGTCAATTCAATTCCAATATACTTTATTTGTTCTGCTGTTGTGATCTGGACTGAGTGTACATATGGCATTGCATATAGTATAAGACAAACACATGGGTGATTTACTCGCTTTGTGTTATATTCTTGTTTATATTGCACACTTGCACGAATTGAAATTAAGGGCAAAACCCAATATAAGATAAGGTGGGAATTTCATCACCCTTCTTTAGCCCCAAAACCACCTCCCCACTCACACAACCCAATCCCTAATAAAAATTGATAGAATCGGACCCTAGGGACATCTCGGACTCATTAAAAGATTGACCGAGGGTGGAACTTGTTTTGCGTCTTACTCTTGTAAAATCAGTGTCTAAGTTTGGGGATTAAGAGGTTACGCCTCGAAGATACCGTGGTTTGGCGGAATTAAGATCCGTTGCTTACGCATGGATACCTCCCACCGTATTTGTCCCTACCTGGCCGATTAGCTTGCGGTAGGATTCATACCACAACATCCCCCAGGTAATCGACTCGTTAGGAGTCGTCTAGGTCTAAGTCAACCTTAGTATAGGCTTGATTTTAATATTTTCTTTTCTTTTTGTTTGTTGCTAGCTTTTTCTTTTTTGTTTTGTGATTGTTTGCGAAATGAAATTCAATAACAACAATTTTTTCAATCCTAATATGAATCTATATTTCACACTGACCACATTTGACTCGGATAATTCCAACCCGACTTTGTATAACATTAACCAATCGAATAGGTCGGATTGGATTTCTCTGACTCAGTATAACCCATATCCCTATTCTAATGACTATAATTTTAAAATAATTTTCACTCTTCACAGGGTCAATGGGGATTAACTTCCCTAAGTAAAAATTTCAACCACCTTGTCCATAATTTTCATAAGTTCCACAATATTCATTCCCTAATTTTTCTTCCTACACTCTTTTTTCAGAACAACACATAGAAGAAAAATCTAAGTTAGAAAAGAGTATAGAAGCCAACATGCAAGAGGCCAAGCGATAATTTTAAAAAATGTTGGCCTCTCCAGCTTCACAATATTTTCAAGAGTCTTATTCAGTCGCACCTCTTCAAAATGATCAAACATCCAGCTTGGAATTGAATGAGGAACTCGTGCGCGAGTCCAAGTGACAATCTCAAAATTTGTTAGGCTCACAATCTTCATAATTTTTCAAAAACCAAGATTCCTACACTCCATTTCTAGAATATCCACTACAAGAAAAATCATATCTAGAAAAGAGTAAAGAAATCTTGTAGGAGTTCATACTACAATTTTAAAAATCTTCTACCCAGCCTATCAATAGGTTAGAAGCACAACTGATTTAATTGGTCAATATTTATAGGAATGAGGAAACTCTCTCTTATCAGCCTTTTAATAATTAAGATATCTCTAACTCTATATATTTGACCCAGGACTTTTGTTATTTTTAGAAACCAAGATTCAATTTCAGCACACCCATTTGAAGTTGGCCAACATCAAATTCTTGAGAATCACATTGACATGTTGGCAAGTTATCCCTTTTCTGAGATTGGACTTGAGAATGAATGGGATCCTGAAACTCAACGTGGTAATTCAATTCCACTTTCTGATTTTATAATGACTCTGGTGTCTTTACCTGATTTCAATCCTTTTTCTGAGTCAGTATTGGATCCTGTGCCAATCCATCATGAAATTGAATCATCAATCTTTTAATTAACAAATTGAACTACCAATTTCACACTTTTGAATATTCCATTGACAAATTTACAATTTCTCATTTTTATGAAATTGAATTCGAAGAAAAATGTAACCCAGATTCATATATTTGTGATCCAGTTAAAATTTTCAAATCCATATCGACTCTTGTTTTGCTACGCGATTTGAGCAACATTTTAGAGTCAGTTTTGATTTCCATACCTGTCATTCTTGGACTGGAATCACCAACTTTAGAAAGTCACATTTTATTAGGGGGAAAATGAATGTGGACTTGAGTTTCAACTTCTTGATTTGGACCCTATTCCTAAACCAATTTTGACTCCAGAGCCTTCACTTCACTTAAGTCATATTCCTGAGTCGATATTAGTTCCTATACGTCCTAAGTCCAAATTCAGTTATTCCATCATTTCACACTCCATTCTGGATAAGGGTGCTGATAAATTTGACTCTGAAACTATCTTGAAAATTTAGAAATTAGATAGGGTAAAATTATTAATAAAAATCATTCATATAAACATTATTTTAGTGGGTTGTATTATAGAAGTCTCTGGTGGGTTCCTCCGAACTCCACACAAATTAGATTGGGCCGCATTTCATGGATCAATCAGACTACCACCGGAACTGTCACCTTGAGGTAATTTATTTCTTCCCTCTCTACTTGTTTCATGCATACATACATTCACGAAGCATTGAGGACAATGCATGAGATAAGTGTGGGGGAGGGTCTACTAACGTAGAGTTTTTAGATTTTCTTTATTTTTCATTTTTTAGAATATTCTTAGAATTTTTCCCATTATACAAATTTTTTCCTTTTCTTTAAAAAATGTTTTGAAATAAGAGACAAAATTTTGATCCATTTTTAAGAAAATTAAAATGATCTTAGAAACTAAGGAAGCCTTAAATTATGTCATTTTAAACCTAATCGAAACAATGGATCGTGTTTAAGATTATAGGCTAAGTAAAACAAAGTAAGATAAATTGGAGAGAGAATTTTATCTTAAATTTTTTGTCTTAGATAGTATGCTCTTCACACTTACATATTTTTGGAATGAAAATAAAGACCTAAAATGTCATAAAGCAAAAATAAACAAAAAGAAAAAATATATTATATACATGAATAAAAAATCACTTATTAAAGCTGAATAACTATGCCCCAAGAAGCATGATTATTCACGCCTAAAGGTGGTCAAAAGAAATAAATAATCCCTCTTAGTTTTATGGCCTTGTTTACTTGAGTTCTTAAACCCAAGGGATATTTTCTAATCTAGTTCCCTAAGACCATCTGGTCGTTAAAGGCTCACTACCCGGGTAAACTAGAAAGCATAAGAAAACTAAAAGGAGGGAAAAAAAGGAAGATATATATATATATATATATATATATATATATATATATATATATATATATATATATATATATATATATATATATATATATATAAATGACTTGATGGTTGGAGTTGAAATCCCAAAAATCTTCACTATAACAATGTGCATATTATCTAGGTTTATGAAGGATAAAAATATTCAATCCAATTTTAAATTCTTACCTAAATTAATGAAAGACCTTGCATATAGATTAAGGAAGAATAATTTTTGGTAGACTTATGACTTTAGATGGTTTATATTTTTGCAAAAATATTTCATAAACTTGTCTTTCTTTCAAAATGTATTTTCAAAATACTAACATTTGTCTTCTTTTATTATGAATTTTGTGGGTGCAATCCGCTGAAACCCCTCAGGAGACAACACTCCTCCTCTAGGAGTAACATAGAGGCTTAACGACTTATTGCATTGCTCAGTGCAATCGCATCACCTGTGAAAGTAGTGTAATAACATTCTTAGCTTAGTTTTTCTTTCTCTTGTTTTGCATGAGATGAGCAAAAAGATAAGTGTGGGTTATGATTAGTCTATAATTCTGCATTATTACATAGTATTTTCTACCGATTTATAAATAAAATAATGTTTCTCATCCGTGTTTTAGTTTATTTTGCAGATTATCAAGAGTCTAGGGGCAAAGGAGTAATAAGAGCTCAGTACCCACTTTGGGTAATTAAACTAGATTTCTTGGAGGCCAAGCTAGAAAGCTTCTATAAGATGCATTGGATCCCATATTTGAAGACGTATCTGGAGAAATACACGTCTAAATATTGCAAAACCAGATACATATAGAAGGTGCTAGAAGCCAGATGAGCCACGTGACCAAAATTTAGGACAATTGGCCCAATTAGTGCCGTGTTTCCTCCAGGCTTCCATGGCTTTTTAGTCGGCCCATGCGTCAATTTTTGACTTGTGGCTTTGTCTCACCTTCCAGATCCTTCCAGTGCCTATAAATACTACATTTATGGACTTGAGATGGGAGGATGGAGAGCAGCAGCTAAGATTTATCGCTTTTAGTATAGTGCAGTGTAGGTGTTCTTTTCTTCTTCTTTATTTTGTATTTTATTTCCTTCTAGATTTATATAATAGGGCAGAGATGATTCAAAGAGAGAAAGAGAGAGATTGATGTAAGAGATGGTGACAATCTATGTAATCTTCCTCCTTTCTTAAATGGTTTCTTCTCTAGCCTCTAACATGGCTAGCTATCTTTCATTTCATGACAATCTAACTACTAACCATTAATCATCTAAGCTCTTCTTGATAATCCATATAAATATAATAGCATCTACAAGGTCTTGCTCTTGCAAGAGCCATTGATGGCTCATGATGATGGATTCTAACATCTAACTTGCTAACTTGCTAACCAATCTAACTCTCACTTATTTCATGCTTGCTTCTAATAGTTTTGATGATCTAAGATTTGTATTAGTTTGGTCTTGATGCAATTTTTGTATGTAAGGAACCATCTTATATGTCATGTTTTGTATTGCTTCTTGAAGCCAAGGACTAGTGATGGCCAAGAATCTATGTGAGGCAATTATTACTAAGAGGTTAGTATGATTAGCGGAGCATTTAGTAGTTAGTTGCCATGGATCTTCTTCTCTTTTTATTTTGTTTTTAAACCTTTTCTTCAACATAAAAATATTATTTTTATTTCATGTTGTTTTCATCTCCTATTTCTTCTTTTATTTTGTTTTTAATACCATTTTCTCAAAACCTCTTCTTATTTCATTTCTTTTATTCTATTGCTATTTTCTTATTGCCACCGATTCACAATCACTTCTTATTTGTTTTTAACATCATCATTTTCGTCGCCTTTTTCATTTATCACTTCTGGATTTCTTTTCTTTTTCTTTTCTCATTCTTTAACAAAGAAGAACTTGTTAACAACTGACGTGAATAAAAACTGTTAATGCTTCTATCGCCTCCCCTCTCTGCGGATTCGACCCATTGAGTCAATGCGATAACGGAAGTATTGAGGGAATAGCACACAAGCTTTTACGTTGATTTCAATAAACACACATTTTTGAGTGCTTATTTCGTCCCCGGCAACGACACCATTTTTTGATCGGGGCGAAACAAGCACTCGAAAATGTGTGTTTATTGAAATCAACATTTAAACTTGTATGCCAATATTCCCTCGATACTTCCGTTATAGCATTGGCTCAATGGGTCGAATACACAGGGACGGGAGGCGGTGAAGCATTAACAGTTTTTATTCAGGTCGGTTGTTAATAAGTTCTTCTTTGTTAAAAATAAGAAAGGAAAAGAAAAGAAATCCAGAAGTGGTAAGTAGAGAAGGTAATGAAAACGACAATGTGAAAAATAAATAAGAAATGATTGTCAATCGGTGAAAGCAAATAAGAAAATAGAAATAAAAAAAAATAAGAAGAGGTAATGGGATATTGGTTTAAAAACAAAACAAAAGAAAAGAAGTAGAAGAAATAGGAGATGAAAACAATATGAAATAATAATAGTATTTTATGTTGAAGAAAAGGTTTGAAAAGAAAATAAAAGAGAAGAAGATCCATGGCAAACTAACTACTAAATGATCCGCTAATAATGCTAACATCTTAGTAATAGTTGCCTCACATAGATTCATGGCCATCACTAGTCCTTGGCTTCAAGAAGCAATACAAAGTATGACATATAAGATGGTTCCTCACATACAAAACTTGTATCAAGACCAAGCTAATATAATCTTAGATCATCAAAACTATTAGAAGCATGCATGAAATAAGAGAGAGTTAGATTGATTAGCAAGTTAGATGTTAGAATCCGTCATCATGAACCATCAATGGCTCTTGCAAGAGTAAGACCTTGTAGATGCTATTAGATTCATATGGATTATCAAGAAGAGGTTAGATGATTAGTGGTTAGTAGTTAGATTTCTATGAAATAAAAGTTAGCTAGTCATGTTAGAGATTAGAGAAGAAATCATTGAAGAAAGGAGGAAGATTACATAAATTGTCACCATCTCTTACATCAATCTTTCTCTTTCTATCTCTATATCTCTCTGCCCTAGTACATAAATCTAAAAAGAAATAAAAATACATAGTAAAGAAGAAGAAGAAGACCTACACTAAAAGAGAGAAATTCTAGCTGCTGCTCTCCATCCTCCCGTCTCAGGTCCATAAATGTAGTATTTATAGGCATAGGAAGGATCTGAAAGGCGAGACGAAGCCACACGTCAAAACTCGATGTGTGGGCCCACCAAAAATCCATGGCAGCCTGGAGGAAACGCGGTAATATTTGGGCCAATTGCCCTAAATTGTGGTCACGTGGTTCTTTTAGCTTCTAACACCTTCTGTATATATCTGGTTTTGCAATATTTGGACATATATATATATCTCTAGATACAACTTCAAATACGGGAATTCAAGGTATTCTTCTAGAGGCTTTCTAACTTGGCCTCCAAGAAATCTGGATTAATTACCCAAAATGGGTATAATTAAGCTCTTATTATCTTTATGCCCTTCTAGTCTTGATTATATGCAAAAGAGACCAAAGACGGGTGAGAAGCGTCATTTTTATCATAAATTAGTAGGGAAATGTGATGTAATAATGCAGTTGTAGACAAATCACACTCCCACACTTATCTTTTTGCTCGTCCCAAGCAAAATAAGGAAAAGAAAAACTAAGCTAAGAATGTCATTACACCATTTTCGCAGGTGACGTGATTGCACTGAGCGCGTCCACAAGCCATTAATTAAACCTCTAGGTTACCCTTAGAGGAGTGTTGTCCCTTGAGGGTTTTCAGGGGATTGCATTCATAAAATTCATAAAGAGAGAAGACAAATGTTAATATTTTGAAAATGTATTTTGAAAGAGAGACAAGTTCATGAAATATTTTTGCAAAAATATAAGTGATCTAAGTCATAAGTCCACCAAAAATTATTCTTCCTTAAACTTCATCTATATGAAAGGTTTTGTTTTCAATTAAGTTAAGAATTCAAAATTGGATTGAATATTTTATCCTTCATAAAATCTAGATAATATGCACTTTGTGATAGTGAAGATTTTTGGGATTTCAACTCCAACTATCAAGCCATTTATTTATATATATATATTTATTTCTTATTTTTTTCCTTCTTCCTTTAGTTTTATTAGGCTTTCTAGTTTACCTGGGTAGTAAGCCTTTAACCAATGACTCCTAAACTAGATGGTCTTAGGACATCAGATGAGAAAACATCCCTCGGGTTTAAGGACTCAAGTAAACAATGCCACAAAACTAAGGGGGATTATTTATTTCTTATGACCACTATTAGGCATGAATAATCATGCTTCTTGAGGCGTAGTTATCAAGCTTTAATAAGTTATTTTTTTTTCATATATACCATATATTTTTTCTTTTTTTTTATTTTTGCTTTATGGCATTTATGTTGGCCTGAAGGCCCATCACTCTAGTTTTGATGATGATTAACTCATATAGTTATACTACTAATGATCTTGTGTTTAATTAGTATCAGATATTTGATCAAGATCTTAGTTAGTGTTTAGCTTCAACAAAGGATTTAAAGTCAAAATTTTGGAGCTAGCACGTGTCGACTCAAGAGCTCGCGCATCAAGATTGCATCAAGTATTCAAAAGGAATCTAGCTCATTAGATCAAGGTTTGGACCAAGTCAAGAAGGAGAAGAAAACCTTCAAGAGAAGATTTCCAAGAAGACTTGTGTCATGTTTGTAAGTGTCAAGATTTCATTTTTAGATAAAATGTAAAGGATAGATTAGTTGATAGATTGCTCAAGTTCATATACACTCACACATAAGATTTATATGTATTTTCATAATAGAGTTTTAGTTTTGAAAAATACGGTTTGGTTTTAAGCTTCAAAATATACATGCCTTTTATCAAAATTTATTTTAGAGCTTATTGTCAAAAAACATAATATTTCATCATATATGTATAGTGGATCATGTCAAAAGTGTTTAGAATATCTTATTTTTGTATTTGAAAATGTTTTGGAAAAATCATTTTTGAAAAATATAGGTTTTTGTTTAAGGCCAAAACTTCTATATTACAAAATTAGTTCAAAATATTTGTAATATGTTTTGATTTTTAATCAAACTTGTTTGTATATCAAAGTATATCAATAAACTTTTTTTTTAGAATTTATGGGATTTTATTGAAGATAAAAAGATCAAGTTTTGAATCCCTAAAACCTGTGTTCTGGCCTTCTGCTGGTCGACCGGGCGGTCGACCGACGTGCATAAACTTGCACGGCCTTGTTTGGCTGGAGGGCTGGTCGACTGACCCGGTCGACCGTTAGAGAGTTCTGCTATCTGGATCTGGCCCCGGTCGACCGGGCGGTCGACTGACAGAGAGCTTCTGCTCTCTGTAACTAGGCCTCGGTCGACCGGCCGGTCGATCGATGGCACAGTGGTCAGAAATCTGACCATTGGAACGGTCGACCGGGCGGTCGACTGCTGATATGGCCTCCAACGGCCATATTTTGGGAGCTTATAAATTGGGCTTCCCTTGGACTATTTTCTTTAAGATTTTAAGTGGCTCTTCAAGATAGTTTTTCCTACACTTTTAAGTGTTAATCTCCATTTGTTTTAGAGCTAAATACTTTCATATCAAAAGGATAATTTTTCAAGAGTGTTTTGTAAAAGAGATTTCTTGAGTTTTTCACCACCAAATCAATCCTAGTTTTCTCACACATACTTGAGCTATCTATTGCTATATCAATCTTATAAGGATATTTGTTGTGAGAGTGTTTTAGGTGATCAAATTGTTGTGATCACCAAAGTGTTCTACTTTGTATTTGAGGAGGCGGACTTGAGGGTTCGCGTCGTTTCAAGTTCTAGTGAGAGCTCGGTGTAGAGGTGCGGCCTCGGCAAGCTAGTGTGCTTGCGTGTGTAGTTCTTGCGGGAATAAGAGAGAGACTAGTGAGTCCAAGGAGTTTTAGTGTGAACTCGCTGTAGATGTTGCGCCACCGAGTGATCTGATGGGATCGATTCTAGTGAAAATCCTTCATAGTGTTGAAGGCAGGGACGTAGAGCAAGGGTACTCGAACCTTGAAACAAATCTCCCATGTTTGCGATTGCTCTCTCTGTATCTCTCACTTGCGTTTATATCTTGCATGCTTACATTGCTCATCTGTCTATATGCTTGATATATCTGCTTAAATTGATATATCTTTATTGTTGATTTGGTTTTCACCCATTTGTTGATGATTGACAAAAAAGGGGAGAAAGATTTTTAGTTTATATATACATATTTGTGTTTTTACATATATTGAGTTTATGCATCTTGTGTTTTTAAGGAGAATGTTTTGAAAGTTTAAACAAAAAAGGGGGAGAAAGTTTTTGGAAAAAGAACTTTTGATTTATGCGTGTTTCTCTCACCTTATTGATGCATATATTTATTTAGTTTTATGCACTTCAATTGCCATATCTTATTGTTTATTGTTATGCATGAGTTAAGGCGGAGCTTCTTGATTGAGGCTAAACCTGCACAAAAAATACGAAATTTCAGAACTTATAAAAAATGTGCAAGCGCTCAATTCTTCCGCTATAGCAAGTGGCTATGCGGGTCGTGATCCACAAGGAGGGTTTGCGATGGAAGCTTTACGTTTCTTTATTGAAATCGTTATGAAAATAAGCGAAAGTTCTTCTCTGTTTTAAAGTTATAAAAATGAAAAAGAAAGTTATAGTTAAAGTTAAGAAGAAAATGAAAGATGAAGAAGGTGGACAAATCAGAAAACAAGAAAAGCGACTATGTACAAATGGACTGAGTGGAGAAGAAAGAGTTGGAAGAGGTGGTGATATAATTTACAGAAATGAGAGAAAAGAAAGAAAGGAAGGAATACTTACCTAGGTTGAGTGATGACTTACCTGGAAACCGTTGCATGTTCTACCTTTGCTTCGGAGGCGTTCAACGCATAAATCATAAGCTCGAGCTCAGTCCCCGTGCACATTATATCGTCAAGCCTAGCAAGAACGAAGTGAAGCGGATCTTGGAAGAGGAGAACGTCTTCATGAACTATCGCTGGCTCTCACGTAGCTTAGTTATACTTGCTTTGGATTTCACTTGTAAACTCAACAAATACAACCAAGGTAAAGTAGAAGAGGAAGAAGAAAGTAAAACAAAATACGAACATAAAAAGAAGCTTTTACCTTTATTAATTGCAGAGACAATGGAAGAAAGGAGGAGGGTACATCGGTGTCACTCTCAACGTCAGCCTCTCTCTCTTACTTACATGAATCTTCTTCTACCCTAAGTTACATACTAGTTACATAAAAAGAAAAGAAAAACCTAAACTACAAAGAATTAAAACTAGGCTAAATCCTAATCTGCATCGTCGTCCAATTTCAGCACAGAGAATGCCCTTTTATAGGCCAAAAACCCAACAACCAAGATCCCGGGGAGGTCGGGGGAGCAAACGCTCCCCCTAACTCCCCAACAAAGCCGCGAAAACGCTGCTTGGGCCGCGTTTCCGCGGCCAGGGTGTGGCCAGGTGGCCACACCCTGTTGGTGGGTCGCGCTGGTTTGGCCTTCTGCTTTATCTTTAATTGGTTTCTTCATTTGAGTCCCGGATTCTGACGAAATGGCCTTGGATTCTTGGCTTTAACCGATCGATTCTGAGAGGATTCTTCTCAACCGGTTTTCAACCTCTTGATTTAGCCCTGATTTAGTGAGTGCGAATTAATCTGATTTAATTCAGAATTTTGGTGGGCTTTGGGCTCATTTCTCTTCAACTCCTTAAAGATTGGGCCTGCAAATAAATCAAACAATTAATTAGGACAATGCAAGCTTTTATTCTATAATAAGTATGGACATATGATATTTAAACATGCAACATTAGCGACCAATCACACCCCCATACCTATCTTTTGCTCGTCCTCGAGCAAAACAACTAAACTATACTAAGGATTATTAGACCACTTTCGCAGGTCACGCGATTGCACTGAGCATGTGCAACAAGCCGTTAAACCTCTAGCTTTCCCCTAGAGGACGAGTGTTGTCTCGTGAGGGTTTTCAGCGGATTACACCCACAAAATCCATAAAGAAAGAGAAATAAAGAGTTAGTATTTTCGAAAGGCATTTTGAAAGAGAAAAATATTTGAAATATAATTGTAAGATCTAAGCAATCTATAAGTTATACGAAGACTGAATTTTTCATTCTTAAACTTAGTCTCTATTCAAAAATTTGTTATCAATTAAAGTAAGGAGTCAAATTGTACTTCTCATCTAGTCTATTACTTTACCCTAAGTCATATGCACTTGTGACTGTGAAAATTTTGACTAAGGGTTCATTAACTCTAACTCTTATGCCTTATTTATATATATATATATATATATATATATATATATATATATATATATATATATATATTTTGGTGGTATTATTCCTTAGTTTAGGCTTTCTAATCTGCCCATGTAACGAGCCTTTAATCGATGACTCCCAAACCAGACGGTCTCAGGGCACCAGGTGAGAAGACACCCCTAGGACTTAAGGACTCGAGCAAACAAGGCCACAAAACTAAGGATTTTATTATATGAACCACTTTTAGGCGTGAATACTTATGCTTTATTAGGCATAAATACCCAGCTTAATCAGTGGATTTTATATATATATTTTTCTTAAACTTATCTAATCATCTTTCGCATAAATACTAAGGCTTGCTTAGGCCAAAGCACCTAGCTATTCAATAATTAGATTTGTTTATCTCTTTTTTTTTCTTCAAACTTATCTAATTATCTTTCGCATAAATACTAAGGCTTGCTTAGGCCAAAGCACCTAGCTAATCAATAATTAGACTTGTTTTTTTTTTAAAAACTCATCTAATTATCTTTTGCATAAATACTAAGGCTTGCTTAGGCCAAAGCACCTAGCTAATCAATAATTAGATTTGTTTATATATATATTTTTTATAAGGCATAAGAATCTTTGTTTTTGAACCGTAAGTGTGTAAGTGTATGAAGTGTGCATATTTCATCAAGGTAAAGATCAAGACCAAATTACTTTGACAAATTATCTTCCTAACTCTAAAAATCAAACAAATAATCTTATTTTGACCAAGTATAAGAAATCCTAATTTGGATTTTCCTATTCCTTAAAATTAACTTAATTTCTTACAAAAAATATGTCAAAATATTGTTTCTATTTTTCAAAAAGTTTTTAAAAGTAAAGAAAAATGTTATTATTTTTTTTTAAAGAAAAAGAAAAGTTATGTTAGACCCTCCCCCACACCTATCTCATGCATTGTCCTCAATGTATGAATTAATGCATAGATGCATGAAAAAGACGACAGGGAAGGAAAGTGTTACCTTAAGGTGGTGGTTCCGGTGGTGGTCTGATTAGTCCACAAAACGCGGCCCAATCAACTTTTCTTGGGTCTCGGAGGAACCCACAAGAAATTTCTCTAATATAACCCATTAAAACGATGTATCCATAAAGGATCTTTATAAAATATTTAACCCCATCTAATTTTCATATTCCATAACTAATTTCGAAGTCAAATTTGTCAACCATCTCGTCCCAGAATGGAGTATGAAATGATAGAACGGTTGACTTGGGCTCAGGAAGGACAGGAACTAATACAGACTCAGGAAGGTGACTTAAGTCAAGTAAAGGTTCAGGAGTCGAAATTGGTTCAAGAAGCGGGTCCAAGTCAAGAAGTTGAAACTCAAGTCCACATGTATTTTCTAACAATGGGATGTGACTTAATGTGGGTGATTCCAGTTCAGTAATGATAGGTGGAGGAATCAAAACTGACTCTAAAATATTACTCAAGTTTGGTAACACAACAGGAGTCAATATTGATTCAGAAAGTTGAACTGGATCACAGATTTGAGAATCTAGGTCACATATCTCATTGAGTTCAATATCAAAAAATTGAGAACTTGCCAATTTGTCAATAGGATTTTCAAAATTGTATAATTGGTCAAGTTCAATATGATCCTCAAGAATGGGTGATTCAATTTGTTGATGAATTGGCACAGGATTTAATGTTGACTCAGGAAAAAGATTAAAATCAGGTGAAGATACTGGAGTCATAATTAAACCAGGAAGTAGAATTGAATCACTAAGTTGGGGTTCAGGATCATATTCATTTTGAAGTTCTATTTCAGGAAAAGGAAAACTTGCTAAACTGTCAATATCTTTTTCAAAATTTGGAGTTTGGGCAAGTTCAAGTGGTTGTTCTGAAATGGAATCTTGATTTCCAAGACTACATGACTCTTCGACTCTAACAGGATGGTTAGTGACATCAGAACTGGTCAAACGGTGAGAACGTAGAGATTCGACCATCATATCTATGTCACGATTTCTAGCATTTTGAGCATGAGTCATGGCTTCAAGCATCTTTTCATAATTGATGGGTTCATTATTTGATGAAAAGATGAAGAGTTATCTTGGAAGTGGTAGTGAAATTGTGAGTCCATCAGATTTTGGGATTTGTGTTTGGACTCACGCATACTCATTTTCAAAATTGATGGTCTTCTATTTTGGACTGGTGGAACTGAGTATGACTCTTGGAAATATTGTGGACTAGGTGGAGAAGGGGGATAATTTGGTTGAAAATTTGACTCGGGATAGGTGAATCCCTACTGACTCTGTGAAGAGTTGAAATCGTTATGGAAATTATAGTCATACGATGGGGGACATGGGTTATATTGATTCGGATAAGACCAATCCGGCACACTAGGTTGGTTAAAGTCATGATATGCCGGGTTGGTAATATCCGAAAAAGAGTTTGATGTGTAATATGGATTATTATTGTAGTTGGAAAAATTATTATTATAAGCCATATCACACAATGGAATACAAACAAAAAGAAAGAAAAACAAACAAATAAACAAACAAGAAAGAAAAAATTCTAACCTAAGTTAGGGTAGACCTAGACCTAGACGACTCCTAACTGGTTAGACTGTCCACGGGAGGTTTAATGTAGACTTTGACCACAAGCTAATCAGCCAGGTCAGGGCAAGGTTGGTGGGAGGTTTTCGTCAAAAGATGTTCCTTAATTAAATAACCACCAACCTTCGGGCTTTCGGCCCTTAATCCCTTTCCTAGACACTGATTTGGCAAGAGTCAAGTTCCAACACCTTTTCCCCTTAGGATAATCTCCTAATTGAGTCCGAGATGTCCCTAGGGCCAACGTCTACTCATTTTAAGTTAGGCTTGGGTTAGTGAGTGCTTGGATTCTGATTTTTGGGCTAAGAAAGGGTGATTAAATCCCCACCTTATCTTGTTATGGGTTAGTGCCCTTAAAATAATTTTGTGCAAGTGTACAAGATATGTAAATAGGAATCACTTAAAGCAATGAAAATCAACCAAGAGATGAATCCTATTCTACATGCAATGCGAACGTACCTTGCTCCAGCACTCTTCAACAGTAAAAATAAATGAATTGAAAAAACGAGTGCCTAAAATGCAAACGTCTAATCAATTTTTAACTTTTGCAACAAACGTTTTACTGTTGATTATTAGCAGGCTTATGTGATGGCATATAGGAAATAAAGAATTGCAACAAACTAGAATTTTTGTAAACTAAGCAGCCCTGCAAAAAGCTGTTAGTAGTCAACTCTTCATTGCCGCGGTTCTGCGGCTTTTGCCATGGAAACGCGGCAATTCAGAGGGCCCTTGGTCTCTGCTTTCTAGAGCAGAGGCCCAAGGCCACTTGTATGTCACTGCAATATTAATTTTCTGCTTTGATTGCCCTGTAACCTGCAACAGAGAAGAAAATTCGTTTAGTTCTAAAAATTTTCAAAAAAAATTCAGATTTCAATAAAAAAACATGTTACCCTCCCCGGCAACGGCGCCAAAATTTGATTGAGGCTAAACCTGCACAAAAAATATGAAATTTCAGAACATATAATAAAATGTGCAAGCGCTCAATTCTTCCGCTATAGCAAGTGGCTATGCGGGTCGTGATCCACAAGGAGGGTTTGCGATGGAAGCTTTACGTTTCTTTATTGAAATTGTTATGAAAATAAGCGAAAGTTCTTCTCTGTTTTAAAGTTATAAAAATGAAAAAGAAAGTTATAGTTAAAGTTAAGAAGAAAATGAAAGATGAAGAAGGAAGACAAATCAGAAAATAAGAAAAGCGACTATGTACAAATGGAGTGAGTGGAGAAGAAAGAGTTGGAAGAGGTGGTGATATAATTTACAGAAATGAGAGAAAAGAAAGAAAGGAAGGAATACTTACCTAGGTTGAGTGATGACTTACCTGGAAACCGTTGCATGTTCTACCTTTACTTCGGAGGCGTTTAACGCATAGATCATAAGCTCGAGCTCAGTCCCCGTGCACATTATATCGTCAATCCTAGCAAGAACGAAGTGATGCGGATCTTGGAAGAGGAGAACGTCTTCATGAACTATCGCTGGCTCTCACGTAGCTTAGTTATACTTGCTTTGGATTTCACTTGTAAACTCAACAAATACAACCAAGGTAAAGTAGAAGAGGAAGAAGAAAGCAAAACAAAATACGAACATAAAAAGAAGCTTTTACCTTTATTAATTGCAGAGACAATGGAAGAAAGGAGGAGGGTACATCGGTGTCACTCTCAACGTCAGCCTCTCTCTCTTACTTACATGAATCTTCTTCTACCCTAAGTTACATACTAGTTACATAAAAAGAAAAGAAAAACCTAAACTACAAAGAATTAAAACTAGGCTAAATCCTAATCTGCATCGTCGTCCAATTTCAGCACAGAGAATGCCCTTTTATAGGCCAAAAACCCAACAACCAGGATCCTGGGGAGGTCGGGGGAGCAAACGCTCCCCCTAACTCCCCAACAAAGCCGTGGAAACGCGGCTTGGGCCGCGGAAACGCGGCCAGGGTGTGGCCAGTTGGCCACACCCTGTTGGTGGGTCGCGCTGGTCTGACCTTCTGCTTTTATCTTTAATTGGTTTCTTCGTTTGAGTCCCGGATTCTGACGAAATGGCCTTGGATTCTTGGCTTTAACCGATCGATTCTGAGAGAATTCTTCTCAACCGGTTTTCAACCTCTTGATTTAGCCCTGATTTAGTGAGTGCGAATTAATTCTGATTTAATTCAGAATTTTGGTGGGCTTTGGGCTCATTTCTCTTCAACTCCTTAAAGATTGGGCCTGCAAATAAATCAAACAATTAATTAGGACAATGCAGGCTTTTATTCTATAATAAGTATGGACATATGATATTTAAACATGCAACATTAGCGACCAATCACCGGTCGACCGACTTCAGAGTTAGTCGACTATAAAGGTAGCAAGTCGACTAGCTGAAGCCTGAAAACAGTTTTTCTGGGATTTAAAACTAAGTCTTTTGGTTCACATAAAATCCCATAAATACATAGAAATTCTACAAAAATAGTTTTACCAATATACTTTGATATACAACATACTTGCACAAAATCAAGGCATGTTATAAAAGATTGGACTATTTTTGTAACTTGGAAATATTTGGCTCATGATAAAAACTGTTTTTCCAAAACAATATTTTTCCAAAAACATGTTTTTCCAAATCTTCATCAAATATAAAAACAAGATATACTTTTAAAGCATAGTGTGTATGGATATGATCCACTACACAATCAAGATGAAATATCTATGTTTTTGACATTAAGCTCTAAATAAGGTTTTGGTTGAAACTTATAACTTTGAATACCAAAAACCAAAACTATATTTTTTCAAAATGAAAGTCTTTTCTAAATCTGAAAATTCTTTTATGAAAAGACCATTAAATCAAGAGTGTGTGTGCATGGTATACTTGAGCATTCCACCAACTATTCTATCCTTTACATTTTTATCTAAAAACAAAATCTTATACCTAGACACAAGTCTTCATCTTCTTGAAGTCTTCACTTGAAGGCTTCTCATCTTCTTGACTTGGTCCAAGCTTGATCCAAAACTCCTTGGATCACACTGTGCTAGCTCTAAATCTTGACATTTTATCCTTTGTTGAGCTATGCACCTACTAAGATCTTGATAATGAATCTGTTACTAATTAAACACAAGATCATTAGTAATATAACTACATGAGTTAATCATCATCAAAACTAGAGTGATGGGCCTTTGGGCCAACAATCTCCCCTTTTTGATGATGACAAAACTCATGAAGTTATATATGCATGGATTAAAGTTAAGCTTCAAAGAAGCTCCCCCTTAACTCATGCATACCAAATAAATAATATATGACAATGAAGCTCATAAACATGTATGCAATGTATGGAGATAAAAACATGAAATCCTTTTTCTTCTAGTTGCAATACAAAACATATATGCATAACTAACTAGGAAAGACAAAATACTTCTCCCCCTTAAGCAATGAAAACATGCATATAAACTCAAATACTTCTCCCCTTTTTGTCACTCATCAACAAAGGGTTCAAAGTAAAATCAAATCAAACAAATTTTTCTTCCCCTTTTTGTCAAAAACAAAGAGATCAAGAAGGGGTAATACAAATCAATCAATAAAGATTTATATGCGATATACATTCATGAAGAGGAAGACGCTAAGTTAGCTTCCTACACATATACATTACATGAAAGAGGGATGACAAGCCCTAATTCACATAACACATATTATGTAATGCATAAGAGGAGATGTGAAGCTCCCCCTACACACGTATATCATATAAAGAAGAGTTGTCAAGTTCCTCAATTTATAATATACTCAACATGAATCTATATGTAAGAGAGATGTTAAGCTCTCCTTGCATATAGGAAATACAAATAAAAAATTTTAAGTTTTTTTCTTTAAAATTTTGAACTTTCTTAATAAAGCACATTTTGAGATATCAAGTAAACATATTTTTTATTTTGATATCAATTTTGAAAAACATATTGCATAAGCTTTAAGAATTACCAATTGAAAGTTGAATTAAGCTTAGCATATACATTGTGTTTTAAGAACAATTGTTTCACTCTCTTAAAACACAAATAGATCACATGTATGAAAAGATAATACCAATAGAAAATGATATAGTTTAAATTTGAAAGCATTCATACATACAATCAAAATATGAGTATATAAAAATCATATTGATACCAATTGAAAATATCCAATGATACCAATTAAAGAGTAAGCTTATCATATACTATACCATATGAAGAATTTGCACTAGTTAATATGAAAATGTTTTAAAACTAGTACGGAATCCTTCAAGCAAGGAATAAAGCAAAAAGGTCAATTAATCTTAATATTCCTTTAAATCATGAAGATATGAAAATCATCACACATTTTTTTATTAAAAACAAAATTTATATTTCAAGATATATGTATATTTTGACAATACAATAAGTATACATACATATCCCTTAAACACAATTGAGTCCATATAAATAGATTTGCATTAAAGGCAAATGACTCAAGAGGTATGCATGTATATCTTAAAGTTTGGCAAAATACACATATATATGAAATGAAAACACATGATCATAAATCAAATCTAAAAAGTGAGAATACAAGTTTAAAAATGTATGCATCATCAAAACCAAGCAATACAAGCACATTTCATGGGTTCAAATAAGCATTCAAGCACAAATATAAATAGATTTATTTGTGGCCCACGATATGTACAAGTATAAAGCCTAGTGTTGACAAAAACTAACATATAAACTAATATTCAAATCATGAAGCATCAAATTTTGAGAAAAATAGAATCATGTGTCAATCTCAAAAACTATTTGAAGAATAAATAACTAGTATAAATTGTTTTTGAAAAACTAGTTAAAGATCCTTCAAATATAACAAATCTTATGTTTTTCATAAACATAACTAGACACACAAACATTTAAGCACTCATGGTCTA
This sequence comes from Agave tequilana, assembly GCA_038442645.1. NCBI lineage: Eukaryota > Viridiplantae > Streptophyta > Magnoliopsida > Asparagales > Asparagaceae > Agave > Agave tequilana. The sequence continues at coordinate 101,578 of JAVJIF010033999.1, read as the reverse complement.
TAAGGCTCAAAAATGATTTTAACAAAAGTGTGAGTGTTAAACGATTATGTAACTAGCATTTTTATGAAAATAGTCATTGAAGCTCAAAATAGACATGAAAATTATTTTTATCAAAACATAAAAATTCATTTTTCTTTCAAATAACTTCAAGGTATATGTATGGTATAACCAAAGCTAACAATATGCATACATATCCCAAGTATAAAAGAGTCTATTAAATGTATTTGCATGAAAGCAAGAGACTCACGGGTATACATGTATATTTATTAGATTTGAATTAAAAATACATATACAAGAAGTAAAGTATAAAAATTTGGCAAAGCATGTATAAATGAGAATCATCAAAACTAGACTATGCATATGCAAATAGTGGATACAAATGAGCATGAAGTGCAATCATATATGAATCAATTGTAATTCACTATTTGTACATGTATAAATGCAAGTTTGACACATTCTACATCTAAGCATGTAAATACCACATGAAGCACACAAAAATATGAACATGCTATGAATATGATAAATGAACTAGCATGAACATAAAAAGTAGGAGTTTAGAGATTGTTACCAAATCCAAAGCTCCTAACATGGTGGTTGTCCCACCAAAGCTCCTTGATAGTGATGCATCCCAAAAGTATGTCCATCATGTCCAAGTGCATCCACTACCAAGGCATCAAATCTCTCACGTCTTGAGAGATCCCTCACCTACATCAAAAACATGGGGTGGGGGTTTTGGTACCCATTTTTGGTTGGGTCCTTTGGGGTTAGACTTGTAAGGAACCCAAAATCTTTTATTAGCAAAATTAAAATGATCTAACCAATCATAATAAATTTTGCTAAATGGCCTTTGCGGCCACAATGTGTACATATGTACACCTTAGTATGCTTATGTGTAGGAGTGTGATCATGTTGTGCAACATAAGCAAATACATGGTTATGATGTGCATGAATGTGTGGAGTTTGTTTCTTTGAAAACATTGACTCCAATCTAGAATGATTAAAAGCACAAGAGTTCAAAGTTGAACTCAAACCATCCATTTTATTTTTCAAATCTTTAATCTCATTAGTGGTGGCATGAAAAGCATGATGAGATAAAGAATCATTTTTCTTTTTCTTTTGTGAAACAAAATCTTTTTCTTTTTCACAAATTTTTCTTTTCAAAGATTTATTTTCTTGAAAAACAACTTCCTTTTGTTTTTCCACCAAATCAATCTTATTTTTCAAAGACATATTCCCTTCACATAAATCATTCAATTTTGACATGAGGGAAACATTTCATTTTTCAAAACTTCATTTTCTTTTTCTAAGCATGCAACCTTATTTATAAATGAATCTTGCTCTATATGCATGCAATCAACTTTCTTTTTCAAATTTTTATTATCTTTCTTAATCATGTCATATTTTTCAAGCAATAGATGACAAAAAGTAGATAGCTCATCATATGACATGTCTACATCCTCATCCTCGATTCGGTAGTTACCTCAAGGGGGTTATCCCCTTGGACCATATAGCATGCGTTGGAGGTGTCGCTCCCAACGTCCGAATCGCTCCCGGCATAATATAGATCCTTTTCGCCAAGGGAGGTGATGATGTTCCAAGCTACAAAAGCCGATTCAACATTAGAAACTCTAGATAAATAATTATCATTTAGGGTTGATTTTAAAGCATGAATGGCTTTAGCATTAGCCTCAATGTACTTGCTATTATTAACATATGAATCATTAGTAATAGCAAGATAAACATGAATGCCTAAGGCCTTGAGGTACAATGACATCTTAACCTTCCAAATTTGGATGTTAAGAATGTCAAAGGTGGGTGGTGACATGAACTCCATGGTGTGTGTACAAAATATTGTGATTAGCCTAAAATGAGGATCTTTAACTCTAGGTTGTTAGACCCAATATCAAGAGCACTAGCTCTGATACCAATTGTAAGTTCACCTAGAGGGGGGGTGAATAGGTGATGGCTAATCTAATGGTCACTTAATGCCTAATGATGCGGAAGCTAAAACAATTATGACCAAATTAAATCTTTTACACTAAACACAACGTATAACACAAGAGTGTTGCCGAATTCCCCGTGAAGGGCTCTGGACAAACTCCTCTAGATTCCCCTTGAATGGGTTGAGGTGCCGTGTTGGCTCTCTTGGTTGAATACCAGTGTTAGTCAACAATCCCAAGCAATATATCAATATGAGCACAAGGAATATATCATGCATATAAAGATAGACAATAAAGGAATGCAATATATAAAAGAGAGAAAGAGAGAGAGAGAGAAAAGGCAATCGCAAACACAAAGGGTTTGTTTCGAGGTTCGAGCACACTTGCTCTACATCCCCGCCTTCGACACACGAAGGATTTCCACTATGCAAGATCCCAATGGATCTCTCCTCGGTGCCGCAACACCTACAAGCCCTCGGACTCTCTAGTCCCGTACACACCGCAAGCTCACTAGCTCGCCGAGGCCGCACCTCAAACCACCGAGTTCACACAAGAACTCTAAACAACGCGGACACACTTGTCCGCCTCCTCAAAGAACAAATGAAGTCTTGGTGATCACAACACTTTGATCACCTAAAAACAATCTCACTACAACACACCTATAGGATGAATAATCAATGGATAGCTCAAGTGTGGTGTGAGAAAAACAAGGAAGAGAGTGGTGGAGGAAAACTCAAGAAATCTCTTTTAACACTCTTGATAAAATCTTCCCTTTAGATTGGAAGTATTTGCTCTCAAATATGTGGAGAAAATTCTTTTAATGGAGTGGGAAAAACTGGCTCAAAGCTCTCCTAAAATCTTCTTACAAAACAATGACAAGACCCTCAAATTTATAGGCTGTCAAAAACTAGCCGTTGGGGTCTGTCAGGCCTGCCGGTCGACCGGGTCGGTCGACCGCCAACGGTCAGAAATCCGACCGTTGGAGCCACGGTCGACCGCCCGGGTCGACCGAGCCACTGGAGCAGAGAGTCGAACTCTCTGTCGGTCGACCCGTACGGTCGGCCGAAATTTCCAGAGAGCAGAGCTCTCTGGAGCGGTCGACCCGTACGGTCGGCCGTCCTCCAGTGCACAAAGGTGTGCACGTCTGTGCACGTCGGTCGACCGAGCCGGTCGACCGACTTCAGAGTTAGTGACTATAAAGGTAGCAAGTCGACTAGCTGAAGCCTGAAAACAGTTTTTCTGGGATTTAAAACTAAGTCTTTTGGTTCACATAAAATCCCATAAATACATAAAAATTCTACAAAAATAGTTTTACCAATATACTTTGATATACAAACATGCTTGCACAAAATCAAGGCATGTTATAAAAGATTGGACTATTTTTGTAACTTGAAAATATTTGGCTCATGATAAAAACTGTTTTTCCAAAACAATATTTTTCCAAAAACATGTTTTTTCAAATCTTCATCAAATATAAAAACAAGATATACTTTTAAAGCATAGTGTGTATGGATATGATCCACTACACAATCAAGATGAAATATCTATGTTTTTGACATTAAGCTCTAAATAAGGTTTTGGTTGAAACATATAACTTTGAATACCAAAAATCAAAACTATATTTTTTCAAAATGAAAGTCTTTTCTAAATCTGAAAATTCTTTTATGAAAAGACAATTAAATCAAGAGTGTGTGTGCATGGTATACTTGAGCATTCCACCAACTATTCTATCCTTTACATTTTTATCTAAAAACAAAATCTTATACCTAGACACAAGTCTTCATCTTCTTGAAGTCTTCACTTGAAGGCTTCTCATCTTCTTAACTTGGTCCAAGCTTGATCCAAAGCTCCTTGGATCACACCGTGCTAGCTCCAAATCTTGACATTTTATCCTTTGTTGAGCTATGCACCTACTAAGATCTTGATAATGAATCTGTCACTAATTAAACACAAGATCATTAGTAATATAACTACATGAGTTAATCATCATCAAAACTAGAGTGATGGTCCTTTGGGCCAACACGTGCTTGGAGATGATTTGTGGGCTAAAGAAGGGTAATGACTTCCCCATCTTATCTTGAATTGGGTTTTGCCCTTAAAATTTATTGTGAAAAGTGTGCAAGATACAGAAAAGTAACATTCAAAAGCAAAATATCACCCAAGAATGTTTTCTAAATTATATGCTATGCATACGTACCTTGTCTCCAGCTCTCTTCAATAGTAATTGTAAAATAAACGTAATCAGACAAATGTCTAGAATGCAAGTCTAAACGTTTTTTAAGCAATTAACAATCACTCAAATAACTGTTGGATTAAAACAGGATTGTGAATAACTGATATAGCAAGAATATAACACACAAAAACTTAATTTTTGCAAGCATTATGTCCTGCAAAAAAAGTTTTAGTAGTCCCACAAAAATTGCAACTTTTGCAATGGCAATTTCTTGAAATTCTGTTTCCTACTTTCGAGACTAGGGGCACATAATACCAAGTCTTCTCCTGCAAAGCTTGAATGCTAGATCTGAATCTTGAAGTCCCTAAAACAACACACCAAACTTATTAAAAAACAAATACACCATTCCCTCCCCGGCAACGGCGCCAAAAATTGATTGTAAAATTAAAGAGTTAAGAGATTTACTGTGTAGCTTGGGGCTAACGGGTCGTGTCCACGAGGAGGAATGCGATGAAAGCTTTTCGGTGTTTTGTTTAGTAATAAAGAATTGTGCTCTTTTTTAATTGAAAAGAGAATGGAAAGAAGGGAGATGATTAAAAGAGAAATTGCAACTTTAGAGAAGGCTTTGGAAAAGGTGAATTTTGTATAAAGTTTAAAAAGTGATTTGTTGTTTTTTAATGAAGAAGAAAATCTGGGCTCACTATCTCACTACTCAATGATATGTTCTTCTCTTGAAAATCTTAATGCCTCAACTTGATCATAGGCAAAACTTAAGATTGATTCTAGAAAGTTTTAAGCAAAACACATAAGATGGTTGGAAAGGTTAATTCTATTCTTTAAGAAATCGTCTTGAGTTGAATGTTAAATCATCAAGAAGTTCAAGTATGAGATAAAAACAAGTTCAAGAGACGTTTTGAAAAGAGGTAGAAGTTAAAAATCCAAACTCATCCTCATGTGCCTTCAAGAACACTTTCAAGAAGAAAGGCTTAAGTTAGGCATGCAAATGATTCATTGGGTCATTTCATCAAAACCATTCGAAAGAAGAGGGAACAGAGAGAGGAGTAATAGTGAGCCCAGAAAATCGATTTAGCTACTCATGGACGACAAAGAACAATGCAAGTAATTAAAGGAAGACATACCGTAAAATAGAGTGGAAGAAAAGGTAGCTTGATTCTTGTATTGATGTCACTTCAATCTTCAGAATACAATCACTCAATTCCTCTCTCTCACTGGTGTTTGTACTGAACTACAAATTGCAAAACAAAATACAACTTTTACACTATCTAACAGAGAGCCTAAATCCTTAAAGAATAAACAAAAATTCTAATCCTAGTCTTCGCTCCTCTTTTCTCTGTTGAAACTGGTATTTATAGGGAAAAACCATAGGGGGAGATCGTAGAAAGATTGGGGGAGCAAACGCTCCCCCAACAAACGCAATCAAGCCGCGGAAACATGGCTAGGGCCGCGTTTCCGCGGCCCTGGTGTGCCAGTTGGCCACACCCAATTGGATGATTCTCCTGGTTTTGTGATTCGCCTATATCTTTTACTGGTTTTCTTGTTTCTGCTCCAGGATTTGACGAAACAGCCTTTGATTGTTGACTTCAACCGCTTGATTTGGGAGGATTCTTTTCAACCAGTTTTCAACCTCTCTGATATGCCAATATTTGCCCTGATTCCTTGATTTCGAATTTATTCTGAATTAAATCAGAATTTGATGGGCTTTTGGGCTTGTTTCTCCTTCCTTTCTTTTAGCAATTGGGCCTACATTTAACAAAGAAGAAGAAGACTTATTAATAAAATTTATTAGCTAAAAAGTATGGTAAGGTGACGTTGTATATAATTAATATATGTGACTGATCAAAAACCTTTGCATCCTCTTCGATGGAATCTCTGAACAAAAAAAATCTGGCTTTTTCAATAATGAACGGGCCTATGATTCAAGTTTCCCATCCTTTATTAGTTCTTGGAGAGTCTGCAAACAGACTTAACTTGACTCACCGTTCTTGACTCTTTCCAGTAAAAGCCGGCACAGTCCTGTCAAGTTTGGAGAAGACATCCGAATCTGGTCCACCTACATGGCCAAAATGGCTCCTCTTCGCCAGAGGATTCGAAGAATACTTCACTGCAAAAAGCGAAGAACACAACATCAGCACTCTAAAAACAGTTAAATAACACTTAAGTGTTGGATCCTAAACATGGGGCTCAAACATATGAGACCCGCTTTCTATGGCTAAAATGCAAGGCCCCCATGAAGCCCACGTCCAGACTCCATACTTAAAAAAAACTTTCTAAGTCTGGAGACTCAAACGTGAGTCTCACAAACAAGACCCATGTTCAGAATTCTTAAGACGCAGAGCCCGCCGGACTCGAGTTTAATTTGCAAACGTGAGGGTCGCGATGATAAAACAAAGAAATGCCAAGATCACCAGATCCGTGTTCACAAATCAAACACAGACCAGTAACGTCTGCGTCGACTGATCAATTTCAACAAAAGTTTTTAAAACTTTAAATAGAAATTAAGAGGATAGAGCCTCTTCATTTTCTCAATGGCGAAAGCCATTTGAAAACTTTTTACCTAAAATGGGGGCTTCTTGAGGAGGAACACTACCTATTTGAGACTCCACAGCGGTGGTGGTGGAGGAGGTAGCTACAGTCTACACTTTTGGACTATGAGCACGGTGAAAATCTTCAAAAAGATTGAAAAAGCTTGGAGCTTTATGAATTTTGAGAAAGTTCAGAGATTTAGATGTGGGTCTGATCGAAGATGATGAACAGTCAAAGTGAATTGACTGTTGAAAGACCCGGGTCTTTTGTAGGCCTTTCAATGGACGAGATACGGGACGCGTATCTCGAGCTCAATCCAAGCCAGACACGTGTCTCAGGTAGGGCTTGCGTTCGCGTCTTGAAGCATCTAACGTGATCTTTGTATTTCAAGAGCCGCGTCTCAACGGCATTCAAGAATCGTGTCTCAACAGCAATCAAGAGCCGCGTCTCAACGACAGTTGAGGGTCGCGTCTCTTCAGTATTGAGATCCGCATCTCTATGGCAATTAAGGGTCATGTTACAACTCCACTGAAGTTCATGTCTCCACTTAATCAGCATGAAAACTATGTCTATGAAGGCTGCATTCTCTCACATATAAAGAGTATGTTTCTGCTTTTACAATTAATTCAACAGTACATTGGCAAAAGTAATCGACAAGTCTACAGGTCCAATAGTTCACCGGCAAACAAATCAGAGCTCACAATAAGTGCTAGACTGAGTTTTCAAGAAATTGTGATGATCTTTTCTGGGGGCTTCAAACTGTTCAACAGTACACTCACGAAGACCACAATCCAGACAGGATCAAGCACAGGGCATCTCAAAAGATTATCAGTCCAATCATTAGAAGCCCAAAATCAATTGAAGTCCAAAGTGTTTCAAATGTATCTCAGTCAACTCGGAGTTTCAAAAACTTTGGAGGGAGTTATGTCGGTTGTCTAAAAATCACAAAGGACAAACCATCAAACACGAGCCCCATTTTAACGTGAAGGTCGCATTTTGACTAAAACGCGGACCGCCCGTCCAAGGAAGCATGAAGACTTCAGACGCAGGCCTGAGCAAACCCGCGTTTAGCGTGAGTCTAAATAACCCTGCACCTAATGCAGGTCCGAAGAACCCCGTGTCTCATCTCAAATGCGAGTTTGAGTAACTCGGCGTTCCATCCAACGTGAGTCTAAGGAAATCCACGTCTCACGTATGTCTGAGCAACCCCGCATCCCATTCCAAGCACAGGTCTGAGCAACTCGGCGCTCCACTTCAGACGCGGGTCTAAGAAACCCTGTGTCTCACTTCAAACATGAGTTTGAGCAATTCTACGTTTTAAGATGCCCATATCTACAACAAGCAACATGAGGTTCGTGTCCAGCGCGAGATGCGTGTTTCTATTATAATAGACCCCTATTGCTGAGTCAATTAGCTCTCCACGTAATAGGGAAGTTAATCCTCATTATGGAGGAATTTTAGGGGACAATAATACCCATATGACTCCTTATAAATAGGCTGAGGAGCTATGAGAAGGGGAGACTTTTGGAAAGGAAGAGTTTTTTCTGAGATTAAGAGCTGAGAATTCTCAACCTAAAAGCTAAAAGCTTCTTGCTTTCTTGGAGAGAAGGAGAAAAGGAGTAATTAGTCTAAACACTTAGTGTATTAAAAGCAGAGCTTCCTTTTGATCTGTCTTTGAGAGCATCCTTAAGAGATGTTAGACAATCAACCGGTCAACAGAAAATAAGAATCACTCTCTACCACCACATGAAGAACCTAGCCTTAAACAAAGGGGAGAATCATACCTTCTCCCCTCTTTTATAATAAGAATTGTTCTGTTGGAAATTTTTAGCCACTCAAAAAATTTTTGCATCGACCAAGCTTTTCCGACATGAAACAAAAGATGGCGACCCCGCTGGGGACTTCTTTCTTTACTGACGAGAACGTCGTGGCGCAAGCCAATGTCCGGCTCCACGGGAAGACAATAGAACCCCTCCTCGTTGAATTCGACCAAAAAAAGTTTGTGGAATTCCTTTCCTTAGGCTCCTCCAGCCCAAGGCAATGCGACAATACTACAAAGTCTCTTCTGAGACTCGCTCTCGAATCTCTTCAGAGATTACTCCTAAAGTGGTCCGCACCACTGCTTACAATGCAAAGGGTGCCACTTCTGAAAGGGTTCTGAAAACCACTCGTGCGGCCCATGCTGCTGATTGCTAAAATAAAAGAAACAATCAATGAGTTTAAGAATTTACCGTGTAGCTTGTGGCTAACGGGTCGTGTCCACAAGGAGGGATGCGATGGAAGCTTTTCAGTGAATCGTTTTAAAACAAGGAATTGTGTTCATTTTTTATGAAAAAGAGAATGGAAAGAAAGAGATGAATGAAAGAAAAATTGCAACTTTTAGAAAAGGTTTTGGAGAAGATGATTGAGAAAACTTGGAAATTGTTTTATTGTTTGTAATAATAAAGAAAGTCTGGGCTCACTATCTCACTACTCAATTGTTCATTCTTCTCTTAAAATGTTAAGTCCCTCAAATGATCATTTGCAAAACTTAGAGTTAACTTTTTAGAAAGCTTTAAGTAAAGCTCATAAGATGTTAGAAGAGTTGAGTCTTTTTCTTCAAGAAATCGTAGAATCGAACATTAAAACATCAAGCGCGAAGAAGCAAGAATGAATTAAAAACAATTCAAGAGATGTTCATGAAAGAATTGTGAATTCAACTATCCATACCCATCCTCATGTGCCTTCAAGAACACTTTCAAAATGAAAGGCTTTTAAGTGAGGCATGCATACGAGTCATCGGGTTTTTTTCTTTTAAAAACAGAAGAGAAGAAGAAGAACAAGAGAGAATGATGATAGCTAGCCCAGAAAACCGTTTAGTTATCCATAGAAAACAACAAAGAAAACATAGACATAATGCAAACCATACCGTACTGCAAGTGGAAGAGAAATTAGCTCGACTTTTGTATTGCTGTCACTTCAATCTTCAAGTACAAGCTCTCAGTCCTCTCTCTCACAAGTTTTGATACTGGACTACAAATTAAAAAGCAAGATTACAACTCTTGTTCTAACTAACAAACAGCCTAAATCCTAAGAAAATAAAATGCAAAACTTAATCCTAGTCTTCGCTGCATTTTTCTTTGCTGAAACCCCTATTTATAGCCAAAAACCTAAAGGAGGAGATCCCGAGAAGATTGGGGGAGCAAACGCTCCCCCAACAAATCTTACTTTGTCGTGAAAACGCGGCTTTTGCCACGTTTTCGCGGCCCTGGTGTGGCCACGTGGCCACACCAAAGGGGGGAAGTCTCCTGCTTTGATGTTGTTCCCGTATATGCTGCTGGATTTCTGGTTTCTGCTCCAAACTGTTGATGAAACAGCCTTGATTGTGTGGCTTCAACCGCTCGATTCAGGGAGGATTCTTCTCAACCCTTGATATGCCAAGATTTAACTCTGATTTCTTCATTTCGAATTTATTCTGAATTAATTCAGAATTTGGTGGGCTTTTGGGCTTGTTTCTCTTTTCTTTCTTTAAGCACTTGGGCCTACATTTAGCAAGAAAAAAGACAACTTATTAATAGAATTTATTAGCTAACAAGTGTGGTAAAGTGACAATATAAATGCAATGTATGTGACAAATCACACCCCCACACTTATCTTTTGCTCGCCCTCGAGCAAAACATCAGACTAACTCGAATCAATTATTAGACCACTTTCGCAGGTCACTCGATTGCACTGAGCATGTGCAACAAGCCGTTAAACCTCTAGGTTACCCCTAGAGGACGAGTTTTGTCTCGTGAGGGTTTTCAGCGGATTACACCCACAAAATCCAAAAAGAAAGAGAAAAAAGTTAGTATTTTCGAAAAGCTTTTTTTTTTTTTTTGAAGGAGAAAATATTTGAAGTATATTTGTGAGAGCTTAAGTAATCTATAAGTTATAGGAATATCAAATCTTTCATTCCTAAACTTAGTCTCTATTCAAAAACATGTCATCAATTAAAGTAAGGAGTCAAATTGTACTTCTCATCTAGTCTATTAATTTACCCTGAGTCGTATGTACCATCGTGACTGTGAAGTTTATTAAGGGTTCTTCAACATTAACTCCTATGTCTTATATTTATTTATTTTTGGTGAAATTTATTCCTCAATTTCATTAGGCTTTCTAATCTGCCCATGTAACGAGCATTTAGTCGGTGACACCCAAACCGGACAGTTTTAGGGAGCAGGTGAGAAAACACCCCTAAGGACTTAAACACTCGAGCAGATAATGTAAGTTTCCTAGAGGGGGGTGAATAGGTGATGGCTAATCTAATGGTCACTAAATGCGGAATTAAAAACTATTATGACCTAATTAAACTTCTTACACTAAATACCACGTATAACACAAGAGTGTAGCCGAATTCCCCGTGAAGGGCTCGGGAATAACTCCTCTAGATTCCCCTAGATAAGGGTTGAGGTGCCGCGTTGGCTCTCTTGGTTGAATACAAGTGTTAGCAAAATAATCCCAAGCATGTATCAATAAAGCACAATATAAATATCAAGCATGTAAAGATAAACACAAGAATAGCATGCAAGATATAAACAAGTAAGGGATAGAGAGAAAGAGCAATCGCAAACACAAGGAATTTGTTTCGAGGTTTGAGCACCCTTGCTCTACATCCCCGCCTTCGACACATGAAGGATTTCCACTAAAACCGATCCCACTGGATCACTCGGTGCCGCAACACCTACAAGCTCTCGAACTCCCTAGTCCATACACACGCAAGCCCACCGGCTCGCCGAGGCCGCACCTCAAACAATGAGTTCGCACCCGAACTCGAAACACCAAGTCCACACTAGGACCCGAAACAATGCGAACGCACAAGTCCGCCTCCTCAAAGAAACAAAGATGAACTTTGGTGATCATAACTCTTGATCACCTAAAATCCTCTCACAACAAACTCCTATAGGTAGATATAGCAATGGAAAGCTCAAGTGTTGTGTGAGAAAACAAGGATGGAATCTATGGTGAAAAACTCAAGAAAATCTCTTTTCAAACACTCTTGATAAACTCCCCTTTTGATTGGAAGTATTAGCTCTCAATTTAGTGGAGAAAACACTTTTAATGAAGTAGGAAAAACTGGCTCAAGGTCGACTAGAAATCTTGTCTAAAAACAATGCCCAAACCCCCAAATTTATAGGCTGGAAAAAACTAGCCGTTGGGGTCTGACAGAACTGGCGGTCGACCGCCCAGTCGACCGACCAACGGTCATATTTCAGACCGTTGTGCCATCGGTCGACCGGTCGGTCAACCGAGGTCAGATACAGAGAGTGAGCCTCTCTGTCCGGTCGACCGCCTGGTCGACCGGGGCCTTTCCAGAGAGCAGAGCTCTCTGGACGGTCGACCGGGTCGGTCGACCGGCCACCTGCCAGAACTGGCGTGCACGTCTGTGCACGTCGGTCGACCGTGACGGTCGGCCGACTTCAAGCTGCAGTCGACCGTCCCGGTCGACCGGCTGAAGCCAGGAAACAAAGTTAAGGGATTGAAAACTTGGTCTTTTTGGCTCTAATAAAATCCCATAAAAATACTGAAAAATCTACAAAAATAGTTTTACCAATATACTTTGATAAACAAACATGCTTGCACAAAATCAAGACATGTTACAAATGATTTGAACTATTTTTGTAAGTTGGAAATATTTGTTCAAAACAAAAACGGTATTTTTCAAAACTTGATTTTTTTTCAAAACTTCTCCAAATACAAAAACAAGATATTTAAACTCATTTGAAGCATAGAGTGTATGGATATGATCCACTACACAAACATGGTGAAATATCTATGTTTTTGACATTATGCACTAAACATGGTTTTGGTTAAAACATGTAAACTTGAATACCAAAAATCAAACATGTATTTTCTAAAATAGAAAATCTTTTGTAAAAACAAACTAAATCAAGAGTGTGTGTGTATATGATACTTGAGCAACCCACCAACTACTCTATCCTTTACATTTTATCTAAAAATAAAATCTTCTAAAACAAACCTAGACTCAAGTCTTCATCTTCTTGAAGTCTTCACTTGAAGCCTTCTCATCTTCTTGACTTGGTCCAAACACGATCCAAACTCGATGGATCAAACCGTGGTAGCTCCAAAACTTGACTTTAAATCCTTTGTTGAAGCTCCACACCTACTAAGATCTTGATCATGAATCTGTCACTAATTAAACACAAGATCATTAGTAAACATAACTACATGAGTTGATCATCATCAAAACTAGAGTGATGGGCCTTCGGGCCAACAATCTCCCCCTTTTTGATGATGACAAAACTCATGAAGTTATATATGCATGGATTAAAGTAAAACTTCAAAGAAGCTCCCCCTTAACTCATGCATAGCAAATAAACAATAAATATGCAATGTATGCTCATAAACATGTATGCAAATCTAGGAGATAAAACATGCCAATCAAGCATAAAACAAATCAGATTCTTTTTCTCCTATTTGCAAAACAAAACATATATGCATAAACAATCCTTTTTCACAAAACATGCATATAAATCCAAAATCTTTCTCAAATACTTCTCCCCCTTTTTGTCAATCATCAACAAAGGGGTTAAAGTAAAAACAAAATTTTTCTCCCCCTTTTTGTCATAAACAAAGAGATCAATAAGGGGTAACCACAATTAACAAAAGATTATATGCGATATACATTCATGAAGAGGAAGACGCTAAGTTAACTTCCCTGCACTTATACATTACATGAAAGAGAGATGACAAGCCCTAATTCACATAACGCATAATATGCAATGCATAAGAGGAGATGTGAAGCTCCCCCTACACACGTGTACCACATAAAGAAGAGTTGTCAAGCTCCTCAATACAAGATACACTCATCATGAATCTATATGTAGAAGAGATGTTAAGCTCCCCTTGCATATAAGAAATACAAATCAAAAACATTTTTAATTTTTCTTAAACAAATTTTTAAAGGTATCAGAGCTCTTGTAAAGCAATCAATTTTTAAGATACCAAATTGTAAATAATTATTATTGTAAATCATATTGATACCAATTGAAATTTAACAAATATGAAGTTGAAACATATTGATACCAATAGTAAACATAATGATCAAGTATTTTTATTTATTTTTCATAAACTTTGTGCTTTTAAAAAATGTGAAGCAATTATAAATCAAGCATATATATGTGATTTGCATGTGCTTGATTTTTCAAAACATATATATGTATGGAAATGATAATAGCAATTGACATTGAAGACATACATATATAGAAACAAAATATGAGTATATACAAAAATATCAATTGAGATATTAATTGAAAATAACAATGTAAATCATGTATATAACTCATAACCTACCACCCTTCATATGCACAAGGTAAAAGATTTTCAATAAGGCTTACAAGGCATACTCGCCCAGCCATCCGCCCATTCGAAGGTAGGGGAAGGGGTTTTTGAAAATAGGGTTTGAAAACATTTTATAGTGAAAACCACTACCCATATGAAGAATAATTAACTAGTTAAAGATAATTTTTGAAAAACTAGTTAAAGATCCTTCAAAACATGAAATCAAAGCATATGTTATTCATGAATCATACCAAATACACAAGAATTGACACTCAAAGACTATAAGGCTCAAAAATATGTTCATGAATCAAGGTTATGACAAACAAATAAAGTGTGAGTGTTCAAGAATCATGTGTTTAGCATTTTTCATGAAAATAGTCAATGAAGCTCAAAACACAAATATCATTTTATCAAACAAAAACATGAAAATTCATTTTTCAATAAAAACAAACTTCTAGGTATATGTATGATTTATCCAATCCTAACAATATATATACATATCACAAACATAAAAGAGTCTATTAAAGGTATTTGCATGAAGGCAAAAGACTCACGGGTATACATGTATATTTATTAGATTTGAATAAAAAATACATATACATGAAGTAAAACATAAAAATAGGCAAAACAAGTATAAATGAGGAAATCATCAAAACTAGCCTATATATGTGCATATAGTGGGTACAAATGAGCATGAAGTGCAAACATATATGAATTAATTTGTTCTCACTATTTGTACATGTATAAATACAAGTTTTGATAAAAACTACATTTAAACAAGTATCTACCACATGAAGCACAAAAACATGAACATGCTAAATAATCATCAAATGAAGGAAGCATGTAAACTAAACTAAGAGTTTTAGAGATAGTTACCAATACATGAACTATACTCCAAATCTCCAAACATGGTGGTTGTCCCACCAAAACTCCTTGATAGCGGTGCATCAAATATGTATATCCTTCTAGTCCATGCAACCACCACCATGGCACCAAATCTCTCACGTCTTGTGAGAGCCCTCACCTACATCAAAAATAAAAGGTGGAGACTTTGGTACCCATTTTCTTTTGGGTCCTTGGGGGTTAGCTTTGTGTTGAGGAACCCAAACATTTTTCTTCATAGCAAAATTTAAAACATTAATCCTATCATAACAAAATTTTGCTAAATGGCCTTTGCGGCCACAATGTGTACATTTGTACACCTTAGGATGCTTATGTGTGTGAGTGTGATCTGAAAAGTCACCTAGAGGTGGGGTGAATAGGTGACAATGCTAATCACGGGGCAAATAAAAAATTTAAAGCTACAACAATCAAGTTTCACAAGATGAATGCAAGCAAGTAAATATGACAATGATTATGATGAGCAAGAATAAGAGCAAGTATAGTAAAAGAGTGCAAAAAAGTAAACCAATCGCAAACACAAGGATATGTTATCGAGGTTCGAGCACCCAGCTCTACTCCCCGCCTTCCCCAGAAGGATTCTAGCTACTTCCACTATCACAAAGAACAATTACAACCGGAGTACCCAACTCCTCAATTACAATCACAAGAATAACTGAGTAGTCACAAGACCACAAACTCTCTCTTTCAAAAATCTCTTCCCTTACAAAGGTCCTTAGAGAATAATGAGTAGAATTGAAGCTCTTTTGTGTGTAAGGAAAAGAAATTGAAATCAGAGAAAAACTTTTGAAAACCCTTCAGAAAATTGAGAGAATTCAGCACAAAAACCAAGAACTTTGAAAGCCTTAAACTTTTGAATTTTTAGCAATAATTGTTGTTACCAATTTCTCCCCAAACACCCCTATTTATAGGAGAGGGCTAGGGTTTAGGGATAAAACATAATTACTGATGTTTAGGAGGTAATTAGATCAAAATATATCTTTAAACGAATTTTTAAACACAAAAGACAAAAATAAACAGCTCTTAAAAATCTGCCCGTTACTGTTCAAACGGTCAGATCGGTCGACTGGGCCGGTCGACCGGTAGATCAAAAATTTGACCGTTATAGGCCAGCGGTCGACCGACCCGGTCGACTGAAACAACCTGTGAGCAAAAACAAATATCTCGGTCGACCGCCCCGGTCGACCGGCAGACGTGCACACTGATACGTGCCTCTGCCAGGACTGCGGTCGACTGGTCCGGTCGACCGGACCAGACTGACACAGACTCGGTCGACTGTCCCGGTCGACCGGATCAGGTCAAAAATCGATTTTAAGAAAGAAAACAAAGAGGATTTTGATTTTAACAAAAATACTTTTGAACAGGGAATAGTATAAAACATAAATATATATCTGTAGGCAAAAACTTGTATGCAAAATATTTTTGTATAATTTATGAGAAATTATTTTGGAATGATCATGTGCGCAAAAACGTGTGTGATAGAGCTTCAAACCTATCCACTATTCTTTAACATACTATAAACTGAAAAATAAATTACATGAAGACTTCTTGTGCTATTTGAGCCATCCAATGCCTTGCTAGTGCCTTCTCTTCTATGATCCTTCCTTGATGTGCAATTTGCCTTCCTTACTTGGTGGAACTTAGAAGTTCTTGCAATAGCTAAGCAAATGGTCTCTAAACATGGTACAAAACCTGAAACTCATCTTAACAAACTTGTTAGTACCAAATAGCTCTAATTTGGTTTGTCATCATCAAAACACAAAACAATTGGAGAGTGTAACCTCTTGGGCCAACAATCTCCCCCTTTTTGATGATGATAAAACAAATAGGCTATTGACAAAAATATAGGGAGGAGAAAACTCCCCCTCAAATTATGCTATACATAAAACACAAGAATATGCTCTAGATACCAATAATTGAAATGATGCACCAATTATTGAAACTAATATAAAACACAAAATTGCTCTTGATACCAAAAATACCAAAACAACTAAAACACAAAACTAAAACACAAGAATTCTCAAAATACATGAATTCAAAAACTCATACATACATAAACATAAAACTCATAAAACAAATCTTTAAAATTTAAAGCATATAAATTCATATGGAACCAAGACCAAATGAACTTATTTTTGTCATGTAAACTTATTCTCCCCCTTTTTGTCATACATCAAAAAGGGTTATGAAAAACATGTCTATTCAATAATACAAACATTAAGTTCTCCACAAATAAACGAAAATCTAGCAAAATCAAGAGGTTTAGTGAAAATATCGGCTAGTTGTAAATCCGTGGAAACATAATCAATATCTATATCACCTTTCTCAAAATGATCTCTAAGAAAGTGATATCTAATCTCAATGTGCTTGGTCTTACTATGTTGATTTGCATTTTTGGTCATGTGTATAGTACTAGTATTATCACAAAATATTTTTATATGATCAAAGTGCAAATCAAAATCAAGGAGAGTATGTTTCATCCAAAGGACTTGTGCACAACAAGCCCCCGCGGCAACATACTCCGCCTCGGCGGTTGAGAGAGCTACGGAATTTTGTTTCCTAGAGGACCATGAAACAAGACAATTACCAAGAAATTGACATGTCCCACTAGTACTCTTTCTATCTACTCTACAACCCGCATAATCGGCATCCGAATAACTAGTCATAGAAAAATCTATAGTTTTCGGATACCAAAGACCCATTCCAATAGTGCCCTTAATATAACGAATAATGCGTTTTACCGCAATAAGATGAGACTCTTTAGGACACGATTGAAATCTAGCACAAAGACACACACTAAACATGATATCCGGCCTACTTGCCGTCAAATATAAAAGACTTCCTATCATTCTTCTATATAATTTAATATCAACATTTTTACCTTGTTCGTCCTTATCAAGCTTGGTTGTAGTTGCCATTGGAGTGTTGCAAGCCTTTGATCCTTCAAGCCCAAACTTCTTTACTAGCTCCTTTGCGTACTTGGCTTGGTTAATGAAGGTTCCGTCTTGCAATTGCTTGTTTTGGAGTCCAAGGAAGAAATTGAGCTCACCCATTGAAGACATTTCAAATTCAAGTTGCATGACTTTCTCAAAATCCTTGCATAAAATCTCATTAGTAGATCCAAAAATTATATCATCAATATAAATTTGCACAATTAAAATATCATTATCAACATGCTTAGTAAAAAGAGTTGTGTCTACTTTGCCTTTAATAAAATCATTTGAAATGAGAAAACTAGAAAGCCTTTCATACCAAGCTCTTGGAGCTTGTTTCAATCCATACAAAGCTTTATCAAGTTTAAAAACAAAATCGGGATGAACATGATCAACAAAACCGGGAGGTTGAGAAACATAAACTTCTTCATTAATAAAACCATTTAAAAATGCACTTTTTACATCCATTTGAAAAAGTTTAAAATTTTTAAAACATGCAAAAGCTAGTGTCATCCGTATGGCTTCAAGCCGTGCTACGGGTGCAAAGGTCTCCTCAAAGTCAATTCCCTCAACTTGAGTGTAACCTTGGGCCACTAACCTAGCTTTATTCCTAATGACATTTCCGGACTCATCCATCTTGTTTCTAAAGATCAACTTAGTACCAATTATTGGTCTATCGTGGGGCTTGGGAATAAGGTGCCAAACTTGGTTGCGCTCAAATTGATTGAGTTCCTCTTGCATGGCAAGCAACCAATATGGGTCCGTCTCGGTTTCGAGAATGCCTTTGGGTTTAAAATGAGAAATGAAAGCAAAGTTACCACATAGGTCATGGAGTTTGGAGCGCGTAGTGACTCCTTTAGATGCATCACCCAAGATGAGCTCCTTAGGATGATTTGTAGCGTATCTCCAAGATTTAGGAAGCGGTTGAGTGCTTTCCTCCTTATCCTCTTGAACTTCACCAATAGGATCTAGCTTTTCTCCTTGAGTGGGTGAGTCCTTCAAGGATAGTCTCTCCATGTCTTCACCTAATGGTTCAAACTCTACAACATTCTCAACAAACACATTAGATTCTTCAAACTTAACATGCATGGATTCTTCAATAGTTTGAGAAGATCTAATGAAAACTCTATATGCTTTGCTAGTAGAGGAATATCCAACAAAGATAGCCTCATAAGCCTTAGCATCAAATTTACCCAAATTATCCTTAGTATTCAAAACAAAACACTTGCATCCAAAAACTTTAAAATATGCAACATTTGGTTTTCTAGAATGATACATTTCAAATGATGGTTTTGAAGAATTTTTGCACAAATAAATACGATTTGATATATAGCATGCGGTGTTTACGGCCTCGGCCTATAAATATTGAGGGAGGTCATATTCACTTATCATTGTCCTAGCCATCTCTTGAAGTGTTCTATTTTTCCTTTCTACAACTCCATTTTGTTGTGGAGTTCTAGGACAAGACATTTCATGCTTAATTCCCTTTTCATCACAATAAGTCATGAAGAGTTGGTTAACAAACTCACCACCTCTATCACTCCTTATTCTCAAAATCGGAAAACCCTTTTCTTTTTCAACTCTTTTTCGAAAAATTTAAAATGAGAAAAAGTTTGATCTTTATTTTGTAAAAAGAAAACCCAAGTAAAACGGGAGAAATCATCAACCAAAACAAATGCAAATCTACTTCCATTTAAACTCTTAGTTTTAGTTGGTCCAAAAAGATCCATATGAATTAATTCTAAAGGCCTAGTTGACATGATATCCTTGATTGGGACTTGGTTTGTTTCCCAAGTTGGCACGCACTACAAATGCGGTCTTTCTCAAAATTCAAGCAAGGTATACCCTTCACCAATTCCTTTGAATTAATCCTAGAGATATGGTCAAAAGATGCATGTCCTAATCTTCTATGCCAAAGCCAAGAATTTTCATCAAAAGCATTTAAGCATTTAGTAGAACAATCTAAATTAAGCATGTCAATAATATAAACATTATTATCATGAAAACCGGTGATAATACAAACATCGGATTTAACATCAAAAATCTTGCAAGAAGTATCATCAAAAACAACTTTAAGTCCATGATCACAAAGTTGGCTAATGCTAAGCAAATTATGTTTTAAACCATCTACTAAAACAACATTCTCAATAATAGGAGATGCACCAATTTGAATGTTACCTATACCGATGATAGTTCCTTTGGAGCCATCCCCGAAGGTGACGGTGCCACCTTCCATGTACCTTGATAGGGTTGTGAAGTTGTTGATGTCCCATGTCATGTGTCTTGAACAACCACTATCAAGGTACCACCGCTCCTTACGTCTTGGAGCTTTGGTGTGTACCTACATCAAACAATTTAAGACTTGATTTTGGTACCCACATTTTCTTTGGTCCTCTAGGGTTAGTGTCATGAACCCAAACAAGATTATTTGTTCTATTTAGTTGATCATAGCAAAACTTAGCTAAATGTCCATTTTTACCACAATATGTGCATCTATATACTCTACCATATTTAAAAGCATAATGAGTGTGTGATTTGTGAGCATGGGCATTGTGAGCATGAACATGAGACGTGTTAGGTGTAGTGTGAGCATGAGGAATCTTAGCATGAGATGTGTGCTTTTTAGAAAACATGTTCTCAAGTTTCTTAGTATTGAAAGCACAATCATTTAAAACTTTTTCAAAATCATTCATTTTGGATTTAAAAGAGGAAATTTCTTTTTCATCAATAATAGGAGATTTTGCCTTACAAGTACTCTTGTAGGCACAAAATTCTTTTTGCATGGAAATGAAATTAGAAGAAATATCATCTCTTTCTTTAGAAACAATGGCAAGTTGATTCTTAAGAAAAGCAACTTCTTTTTGTAATTTTATGCATTCAAGTTTCTTGTTATCATAAGTTTCAGAAAGTTCTACAAAAGCATGCACTAGAACTTCCTTACTTACATCATCATCTTCATCATCAAGGGATTGAGGGGTTACCTTGGGTGTGTTTGCCATGAAACACATATTAGCTTGATCCACCTCCTCTTCGGACTCGCTTTCCAAATCCCACGTAGCTTTGTAAGCTTTCTTTTCCTCCGGTTTCTTTGGCTTGAAGGAGGAAGTCATTTTCTTCTTGAACTCCGGACAATCCGCCATGATATGTCCGGGTTTGCGGCAATTCTAGCATATGATCTTCCGCTCCTCTTTGCCTTCGAATTTTCTCCGGAAGTTGAACTTGTTCTTTCGGTACAACCTCTTGACATTCCGCACAAGTAAAGTTAGCTCCTCATCTTCTTCTTCGTCATTTTCATCGTCATCATTGGTGGATGAAGTCTTGAAGGGTATGGATTTCTTCTTTGAAGTAGTGGCCTCTTCTCTTGCCTTCTTCTCCATCTCATGGGTCTTTAGGTTCCCAATGAGACTAATGAGGTCCATCTCGTCCTTGTCGTTCAACTCCTTCAAGGTGGTGGCCTTGATCTCCTATGATGAAGGAAGAGCCCGAATTACTTTCCGCACCTTTTGATCGTTGGAGATGTCATCACCTAAGGAAGAAAGACCATTAGTGATTTTAGTAAACCTTGTAGCCATACTATCAATAGACTCATCATCAAGCATTTTAAATGACTCATATTGGGACCTCAAGAGATCTATCTTAGCTCTCTTGACTTGTGAAGTCCCCTCGTGTGTGACCAATAAGTGTTGCCAAATCTCATAGGCGGATTG
Source organism: Agave tequilana (assembly GCA_038442645.1). Taxonomy (NCBI): domain Eukaryota; kingdom Viridiplantae; phylum Streptophyta; class Magnoliopsida; order Asparagales; family Asparagaceae; genus Agave; species Agave tequilana. The sequence goes on along the minus strand of JAVJIF010033999.1, from coordinate 80,061 downwards.
GCAATGAATTACCCGTGTAAGGTCATCCTCATTCAAGGCGGTCAATAGAGAGTTTTGGGCCTTGGAGTTAGCCTCATATAGTTTAAAGTCAAGGTCGGTCCAAGTGCTCTCATCACCATCGGGTGCTTCATAGGGTTTGGTCAAGGACTTGGCTACTAAGCTACCCAAAGATTGCAAAAATATAGTCATCCTAACCTTCCAAATTGGGAAATTGAGGCCATCAAATTTAGGTGGGGATATAATGTTGTCGGCCATGTTTACTAGTGATGAATGGATGAATGAAAATGTTGATTAGCAAAATTTTAAGGATCTCTCTATGGATGTTAAGCCAAACCTAGAGTCCAAGCTCTGATACCAATTGAAAAGTCACCTAGAGGGGGGTGAATAGGTGACAATGCTAATCATGGGGCAAATAAAAAATTTAAAGCTACAACAATCAAGTTTCATAAGATGAATGCAAGCAAGTAAATATGACAATGATTATGATGAGCAAGAATAAGAGCAAGTATAGTAAAAGAGTGCAAAAAGTAAACCAATCGCAAACACAAGGATATGTTATCGAGGTTCGAGCACCCAGCTCTACTCCCCGCCTTCCCCAGAAGCATTCTAGCTACTTCCACTATCACAAAGAACAATTACAACCGGAGTACCCAACTCCTCAATTACAATCACAAGAATATCTGAGTAGTCACAAGACCACAAACTCTCTCTTTCAAAAATCTCTTCCCTTACAAAGGTCCTTAGAGAATAATGAGTAGAATTGAAGCTCTTTTGTGTGTAAGGAAAAGAAATTGAAATCAGAGAAAAACTTTTGAAAACCCTTCAGAAAATTGAGAGAATTCAGCACAAAAACCAAGAACTTTGAAAGCCTTAAACTTTTGAATTTTTAGCAATAATTGTTGTTACCAATTTCTCCCCAAACACCCCTATTTATAGGAGAGGGCTAGGGTTTAGGGATAAAACATAATTACTGATGTTTAGGAGGTAATTAGATCAAAATATATCTTTAAACGAATTTTTAAACACAAAAGACAAAAATAAACAGCTCTTAAAAATCTGCCCGTTACTGTTCAAACGGTCAGATCGGTCGACTGGGCCGGTCGACCGGTAGATCAAAAATTTGACCGTTATAGGCCAGCGGTCGACCGACCCGGTCGACTGAAATAACCTGTGAGCAAAAACAAATATCTCGGTCGACCGCCCCGGTCGACCGGCAGACGTGCACACTGATACGTGCCTCTGCCAGGACTGCGGTCGACTGGTCCGGTCGACCGGACCAGACTGACACAGACTCGGTCGACTGTCCCGGTCGACCGGATCAGGTCAAAAATCGATTTTAAGAAAGAAAACAAAGAGGATTTTGATTTTAACAAAAATACTTTTGAACAGGGAATAGTATAAAACATAAATATATATCTGTAGGCAAAAACTTGTATGCAAAATATTTTTGTATAATTTATGAGAAATTATTTTGGAATGAGCATGTGCGCAAAAACGTGTGTGATAGAGCTTCAAACCTATCCACTATTCTTTAACATACTATAAACTGAAAAACAAATTACATGAAGACTTCTTGTGCTATTTGAGCCATCCAATGCCTTGCTAGTGCCTTCTCTTCTATGATCCTTCCTTGATGTGCAATTTGCCTTCCTTGCTTGGTGGAACTTAGAAGTTCTTGCAATAGCTAAGCAAATGGTCTCTAAACATGGTACAAAACCTGAAACTCATCTTAACAAACTTGTTAGTACCAAATAGCTCTAATTTGGTTTGTCATCATCAAAACATAAAACAATTGGAGAGTGTAACCTCTTGGGCCAACATGATCATGACGTGCAACATAAGCATATGCATGATGATGTGCATGAACATGTGGAGCTTGTTTCTTTGAAAACAAAGACTCCAATCTAGTGTGGTTAAAAGCACACGAGCTCAAGGTTGAGCTCAAACTATCAATTTTATTTTTCAAAAATTTAATCTCACTATCATCAATGGTGGCATGTAAAGAAAGGTAAGATATAGAATCATTTTTCTTTTTCTTTTGAGAAACATTAACTTTTTCTTTTTCAATCATTTTTCTTTTCAAAGAGTTGTTTTCTTGGAAAGCAATTTCTTTTTGTTTTTCCACCAAAACAATTTTATTTTTCAAATTTGTGTTTCCTTCACAAAGATCACTCAATTTGGAAAACAAGAAAACATTTTCATTTTTCAAATCTTCTTTTTCCTTTTCTAAACATGCAATTTTAGTTTTAAAAGAATCATTTTCTATATGCATGCACTCAAATTTCTTTTTCAAATTTTTATTATCTTTTCTTAGCATGTCATATTTCTCTAATAGTTGTTGACAAAATGAAGCAAGTTCATCATATGACATGTCAATATCTTCTACCTCGGATTCGGTAGTTACCTCAAGGGGGTTATCCCCTTGGACCATATAGCACACGTTGGAGATGTCGCTTCCAACATCCGAGTCACTCCCGGCATAGTATTGATCATTTTCGCCAAGGGAGAGGAGGGTGTTCCAAACTACAAAAGCCAAATCAAGATTAGCAACCCTAGATAAATAATCATCATTTAGGGTAGATCTTAAAGCATAAAGGGCTTTTGCATTAGCCTCAATATTCTTACCATTTAAACAATATGCATCATTAGTAGTGGCAAGATAAACATGAATGCCTAGGGCCTTGAGGTACAAGGACATCTTAACCTTCCAAATTTGGATGTTAAGAATGTCAAAAGTGGGTGGTGACATGAAGTTCATAGTGTGTGTACAAAATCTTGTGATTAGCCTAAAATGAGGATCTTTAACTCTAGGTTGTAAGACCCAAATCAAGAGCACTTGGCTCTGATACCAATTGTAAGTCGCCTAGAGGGGGGGGTGAATAGGTGATGGCTAATCTAATGGTCACTAAATGCGAAATTAAAAACTATTATGACCTAATTAAACTTCTTACACTAAACACCACGTATAACATAAGAGTGTAGCCGAATTCCCCGTGAAGGGCTCTGGACTAACTCCTCTAGATTCCCCTAGATAAGGGTTGAGGTGCCGCGTTGGCTCTCTTGGTTGAATACAAGTGTTAGCAAAACAATCCCAAGCATGTATCAATAAAGCACAATATGAATATCAAGCATGTAAAGATAAACACAAGAATAGCATGCAAGATATAAACAAGTAAGGGAGAGAGAGAAAGAGCAATCACAAACACAAGGGATTTGTTTCGAGGTTCGAGCACCCTTGCTCTACATCCCCGCCTTCGACACACGAAGCATTTCCACTAAAACCGATCCCACCGGATCACTCGGTGCTGCAACACCTACAAGCTCTCGGACTCCCTAGTCCGTACACACGCAAGCCCACTGGCTCGCCGAGGCCGCACCTCAAACAATGAGTTCGCACCCGAACTCGAAACACCAAGTCCACACTAGGACCCGAAACAATGCGAACGCACAAGTCCGCCTCCTCAAAGAAACAAAGATGAACTTTGGTGATCACAACTCTTGATCACTTAAAATCCTCTCACAACAAACTCCTATAGGTAGATATAGCAATGGAAAGCTCAAGTGTTGTGTGAGAAAACAAGGATGGAATCTATGGTGAAAAACTCAAGAAAATCACTTTTCAAACACTCTTGATAAACTCCCCTTTTGATTGAAAGTATTAGCTCTCAATTTAGTGGAGAAAACTCTTTTAATGAAGTAGGAAAAACTGGCTCAAGGTCCACTAGAAATCTTGTCTAAAAACAATGCCCAAACCCCTAAATTTATAGGCTGGAAAAAACTAGCCGTTGGGGTCTGACAGAACTGGCGGCGACCGCCCGGTCGACTGGCCAACGGTCATATTTCAGACCGTTGTGCCATCGATCGACCGGTCGGTCGACCGAGGTCAGATACAGAGAGTGAGCCTCTCTGTCCGGTCGACCGCCCGATCGACCGGGGCCTTTCCAGAGAGCAGAGCTTTCTGGACGGTCGACCGGGTCGGTCGACCGGCCACCTGCCAGAACTGGCGTGCACGTCTGTGCACGTCGGTCGACTGTGACGGTCGGCCGACTTCAAGCTGCAGTCGACCGTCCCGGTCGACCGGCTGAAGCCAGGAAACAAAGTTAAGGGATTGAAAACTTGGTCTTTTTGGCTCTAATAAAATCCCATAAAAATACTGAAAAATCTACAAAAATAGTTTTACCAATATACTTTGATAAACAAACATGCTTGCACAACATCAAGACATGTTACAAATGATTTGAACTATTTTTGTAAGTTGGAAATATTTGTTCAAAACAAAAACGGTATTTTCCAAAACTTGATTTTTCCAAAACTTCTCCAAATACAAAAACAAGATATTTAAACTCATTTGAAGCATAGAGTGTATGGATATGATCCACTACACAAACATGGTGAAATATCTATGTTTTTGACATTATGCACTAAACATGGTTTTGGTTAAAACATGTAAACTTGAATACCAAAAATCAAACATGTATTTTCTAAAATAGAAAATCTTTTGTAAAAACAAACTAAATCAAGAGTGTATGTGTATACATACTTGAGAAATCCACCAACTACTCTATCCTTTATATTTTATCTAGAAATAAAATCTTCTAAAACAAACCTAGACTCAAGTCTTCATCTTCTTGAAGTCTTCACTTGAAGCCTTCTCATCTTCTTGACTTGGTCCAAACACGATCCAAACTCGATGGATCAAACCGTGGTAGCTCCAAAACTTGACTTTAAATCCTTTGTTGAAGCTCCACACCTTCTAAGATCTTGATCATGAATCTGTCACTAATTAAACACAAGATCATTAGTAAACATAACTACATGAGTTGATCATCATCAAAACTAGAGTGATGGGCCTTCGGGCCAACAGATAAGGCCACGAAACCAAGGTTTTTATTTATACGATGTACCCCTTTTAGGCGTGAATACCTATGCTTCATGAGGCATAAATACCCAGTTTAATCAGAGGATACACATTTTTTTCTCAAACTTATCTAATTATCTTTTGCATAAATACTAAGGCTTGCTTAGGCCAAAGCACCTAGCTAATCAATAATTAGACTTTTTTTTTATATTTTTTTTATAAGGCATAAGAGTCTCTGTTTTTAAACCCTAAGTGTGTAAGTGTATTTTGTGTGCATATGTCATCAAGGTAAATATCAAGACTAAATTACTTTCCCAAATTTTCTTCCTGGCCCTAAAAATCAAACAAGTTATCTTATTTTGACCAAGTGTAAGAAATCCTAATTATGATTCTCCTATTCCTTAAAATTGACTTAAATGCTTACAAAAAATATATCAAAATATTGTCTACCCTTTCAAATTTTTTTTTAATATATATATCCATTTTTTTTTATATCAGTCATGTTAGAACCCTCCCCCACACTTATCTCATGCATTGTCCCCAATGTATGAAAGAAATGTATAAGTGCATGAAATAAAATGAAAAGGAGGAAAGTTACCGATACACTGGGTCAAAAAGACCCATTACCGTTTCGTCTACCGGCACCGATTCTAAGAAAGGTTTAAGGCGTTGACCATTTACCTTAAAGTCATTTTCATTCTTGGGGTCACTGATCTCAACTGCACTGTGTGAAAATACGGTTTTTACAACGAATGGCCCAATCCATCTCGATTTCAATTTTCCTGAAAAAAGATGAAGCCTAAAATTATAGAGTAAGACTTTTTGTCCGGGGACAAAGGTTTTTCTTACGATGTTCTTGTCATGGAAACTCTTGACTCTCTCTTTAGTGATCCTAGCATTTTCATAGGCTTCATTTCTCAACTCCTCTAATTCGGAAATTTGTAATTTCTGAAGGTCACCGGCCTTAGTCAAGTCGAAATTTAATTGCTTGATTGCCCATAAGGCTCGGTGCTCTAACTCAATGGGCAAGTGACAAGGTTTGCCATAGACTAACCTATAGGGAGACATTCCTAGAATCGTCTTGAAGGCGGTCCTGTAGGCCCATAGAGCATCTACAAGTTTGATGGACTAATCCTTCCGGTTTTGGTTCACAGTTTTCTCCAATATAAGCTTGACTTGTCTATTTGAAACCTCAACTTGCCCACTGGTTTGAGGATGATAAGGTGTGGACAACTTGTGAGTTATGGCATACTTTGGTATAAGGGCTTCAAAAGATCTATTGCAAAAGTGAGTGCCATTATCACTGATGATAGCACGAGGGGTTCTGAAGCGGGAAAAAATGTTCTCTTTCAAAAACTTTATGACAACTTTGTTATCATTAGTTTTACAAGGAATGGCTTCTACCCACTTGGACACGTAATCCACAGCAACCAATATGTATTGGTTCCCAAATGAATTAGGAAAAGGACTCATAAAGTCGATGCCCCAAACATCAAAGAGTTCTATTTCTAAAATTGGGTTGAGGGGCATCATATTTCGGTTTGAAATCCTTCCTACCATCTGGCATCTAGAGCACGTCTTGCAAAATTCATAAGCATCCTTGAACAGAGTGGGCCAATAAAACCCACTTTGTAGCACCTTTTCAGCAGTCTTGCGGGGACCAAAGTGTCCACCACATGCAAGTTCATGATAGAAGGATAAAACACTCTTAACCTCCTCATCGGGAATGCATCTCCTAATAATTTGGTCATAACAGTACTTGAAAAGATACGGTTCCTCCAAAAGAAATACCGGACTTGGGATAAGAACCGATAAACATCATTTTTGGACCAATGAGACGGAGTTTGGTTTGTGACTAAGTAATTCACTATTTCAGCAAACCAAGGTTCCCTAGAGATAGCTAAGAGATGTTCATCAGGAAAATCCTCATTTATGGGTACTTCGTTGCATGGAGAATTAGGGATCCGTGATAGGTGGTCAGCAATGACATTTTCTACGCCTTTCTTATCTCGAATCTCAAGATCGAATTCTTGAAGAAGGAGGATCCAACGAATGAGTCGAGCCTTGGCATCCTTCTTCATCATGAGGTACCTAAGCGCAGAATGATCGGTGAAAACGGTAGTTTTGGACCCTAGTAGGTAGGGACGAAACTTCTCTAAGGCAAACACTACTGCCAAGAATTCCTTCTCGGTCGTAGTGTAGTTCAGTTGTGCATCGTTGAGAGTCCTACTAGAGTAGTAGATCACATGCTGCTTGTTATCAATGCGTTGTCCTAGGACAGCGCCTATGGCAAAATCGGAAGCATCGCACATGATCTCAAACGGCCTAGACCAATCCGGTGCAGATATGATTGATGCAAAAATAAGCTCTCTCTTAAGCTTCTCCCAAGAATTTATGCATTCAGCATCGAAAGTGAAGGACACATCCTTAGCTAACCGATTAGTCAAGGGCCTAGCAATTTTGCTAAAATCCTTGATAAATCGTCGGTAAAAACCAGCGTGTCGTAAGAAGGATCTAATGTCCTTAACGCATTTGGGCATGGGAAGCTTAGCAATAACCTCAATTTTGGCTCTATCCACTTCAATTCCTTTCTTGGAGATTTCATGACCCAAGACAATTCCATGTTTTACCATGAAGTGGCATTTCTCCCAGTTCAGTGTCAGATTTTTCTCAGCACAACGTTGGAGGACGAGTTCTAGATGGTGGAGACATTGAGTGAATGAATCTCCGTAGATGGAGAAATAATCCATGAAGATTTCTAAGAAGCGTTCTACCATATCAGAGAAAAGACTCAACATGCAACGTTGAAACGTTGCTGGGACATTGCATAAGCCGAAGGGCATTCGACGATAAGCAAATGTCCCAAATGGACATGTGAACGTAGTCTTTTCTTGGTCCTCAGGAGCGATATGGATCTGGTTATAGCCCGAGTAACCGTCCAAGAAACAGTAATACTCGTGACCCGCCAAACGTTCAAGCATTTGATCAATGAAGGGAAGTGGAAAATGGTCCTTTCGAGTTGCAGCATTCAGTTTCCTATAGTCAATGCAAACTCGAATCTTCGTGGGAAGTCGAGTTTGAACCAACTCTTTGTTCTCGTTTTCCACTACGGTGAAACTAGATTTCTTTGGGACCGCGTGGACAGGACTGACCCATTGGCTATCAGAAATGGGATAAATTATCCCATTGTCTAGGAGTTTTATGATTTCAGCATGAACAGCCTCTTGCATTATAGGGTTTAACCTACGCTGCGGGTCTCTTTTTGGTGTGGCATCTTCATTGAGATGGATGCGGTGTTGAACGATGGTTGGACTTAATCCCTTGATATCAGTCATAGTCCACCCGATGGCTTCCTTATGTTTTCTTAGAATAGCTTTGAAATCTTTTTCTTCCTTGTCATTTAGGTGGGAGGCAATGATGACAGGAAAGGTCTCTTATTCACCTAGATAGGCGTACTTGAGATGCGCAGGTAGGGCTTTCAATTCTACGGAAGAGGAAGGCTCATTAGAAGGACTAGTCAAATTTGTTGGCTCCATTGTTGGTGAAATGGGGTTTGAGGCCCAGTTCACAGCAGAATCTACAACCTGATCAAGATTAAAGTCATCAGGCTCTAACCCGAAGTCACTCTCTATTTCTAATTCCAATTCTTCCCGATGTTCACTTATCAAGTTCTCAATTAGGTTGACGTCAAATGTTTGGTCCTCGATATCGCGGGGTTATTTTCCTAGATTGAAGACATTGACCTCTCTAGTCATGTCCCCAAAGGTTAACCTCATAGACCCATTCCTACAATTGATGATGGCATTAGCAGTAGCAAGGAATGGTCGACCTAGGATAACAGGAGTTTGAGCCCTACGATTGGAGTTGGACACAGGTTGTGTCTCCAGAACTATGAAATCGACAGGGTAAATGAACTCTCCTACCCGGATCAGGACATCATTAATCTCTCCTTTTGGAACTTTAACAGAACGGTCAGCCAGTTGGATGGTGACTCGAGTTGGACTAAGGTCACCCAACCCGAGTTGTTGATAAACAGAGAATGGAAGCAAGTTGATACTTGCCCCCAAGTCAAGAAGTGCACGACTAATCTCGGCTTGTCCTATTGTGCAGGCAATGGTGGGATTACCTGGATCTTTGTACTTGACAGGGATAGGACCCGATAATAGCTCACTAATATTAGTGGCTAAGAAGACCTTCTTAGGAACATTAGTCTTTCTCTTCTTGGTACACATGTCCTTAAGAAACATAGCATAGGAAGGAACTTGTTGGATGGCATCACGAAGTGGCACATTTATCTTCACTTGGTTAAACATCTCGATTATCTTGTCCATGTGCGGATTTTGCTTGTTGTTTTTCAACCTATTAGGAAATGGTACTACAGGCTGGTGCACCTGGCTGGCTGACTTGTCTTTTTCAGACTCATCAGAATTGAAAGAAATTGGATTAGATAAGGTGGAGGCTTGATTGTGGTTGTACTGAATGGGATTGGGTGGTGTTGACACTTGGTTATCAACTCTCTTTCCTGACCTCAATGTATGGATAGCATGACATTGATTGAATGAAGGATCCTCAGCCAAATGAGCTTGTTGGGAATTCCTTGGATTGGTGACTGGCTGACTAGGCAGGGTACCCTTTTGTCTCTCATTCTGTGGGTTGGCTAGTTGACTCATTTGAACCTCTAACCTCTGAATGGTCTGCATGAGAGAGTCTTGATTTTTTATATATCTCTCCATGTTTCTTTCAAAGTCAGTCATTCTCCTTTCTAATTGAGGATTCTGGAAGGTGGATTGTTGAGCTTGGTTGGGAAAGTTTTGTTGATAATTCAGAAAGTTGGGTGGATGACTGGGAGAATTATTATGGAAATTGGAGAAGTTGGGTTGATGATTGGAAGAATTATTACCATGATGGAAGTGGCTAGCATGATTGGATCGTGAATGGTCATTATTGTTTTGGCTCCATGAGAAATTAGGGTGATTTCTCCAGCCGGGATTGTACGTTGGTGCGTAAGGATTGTTGTTCGGCCTTGAAAAGGTCGCATTCATCGGTTCATGGTAGGATTGCTGAGCCTGAAACACTGGGCACTCCTCGAACACATGATTCATGGCTTGACAGTAAGTGCAGCCCGGGGGTGAAAATTGGTTTGGGCTGACTTGATTGATTGGACTTGGTTCTTTCGTTTCTAGAGCTTCCAGTCTTCTAATCAAATTAGCTAACTTAACCTCATTAGCGATAGACGATTCGATGGAATGGAGACCTCCTTTTGAAGAGATGGAGTTAGGATTCCTAGAGGTCTCACTAGTAGATTCCCATTGGATGGTCTTCTCAGCCAAATTTTCATACAAATCCCATCCTTCATCTTCATCTTTCTGCAAGAAACCCCCTTGGCACATACTTTCTAAGAGGGTTTTGGTGGAATAGTCTAAACCGTCATAGAGAATTTGGCATTGTCGCCATTTCTCTATTCCTTGGTGTGAACATTGGACAAGGAGGTCCTTAAAGCGTTCAAAGTACCTCCAGAACGGTTCACTAGGTTCTTGCTTGAATTGCATGATCGTCTTCCTAATGAGAGCGATTTTATGGATAGGATAGAATTTCTTCAAGAAAACCTTGATGAAACCATCCCAAGACGTGATGGAACTGGCTGCTAAGCTGTAGAGCCACTTCTTTGCTAGGTCCTTAAGTGTGAATGGGATAAATCTCAACATAATAGCGTCGTCTACAAGGTGTGGGATTTTCATCATTAGACATACTTCCTCAAATTCTCTTATAAAGAAGTAGGCATCTTCGGACTCTAGACCATGAAACTTGGAGAGTGTGTTGATGTATTGAGGCTTGAGCTCGAAATTGTATTCACCAACTGATGGGAGTGAAATGCAAGATGGAAGTGAGGTCCTAATCGGATAGAACCTATCCTACAGTGATGTTGATTGAGCCATTACCGGATCTGGTCTTGGTTCAAACTTGGGTGGTGATGTGTTTCTAGTCAACCTAGATGAATTAGGGTCTCTCGACCACACTTGCATACAAAATCACAAATACAAACAAGTTTAACCAACAGTCAACAATAGAAATCAACCAAGCCTAGTCTAAGGTAACCTTGACCTAGACATCTCCTAACTGGTTGATTGTCCACAAGAGGTAGAATGTAGACTTTGACCACAAGCTAATCAGCCAGGTCAGGGTAAGATTGGTGGGAGGTTTTCCGTCAAAGACGTTCCTTAATTAAATAACCACCAATCTTCGGGCTTTCGGCCCTCAATCCCTTTCCTAGACACTGATTTGGCAGGAGTCAATTTTCAACACCTTCCCTCTTCAGGATAATCTCCTGGTGAGTTCGAGATGTCCCTAAGGCCAACGTCTATCAGATTTTACTTAGGCTTAGGTTTGTGAGTGCTTGGAGTCTGATTTTTGGGCCCAGAAAGGGTGATTAAATCCCCACCTTATCTTGTTGTTGGGTGTTGCCCTTAGAATCAATTTGTGCAAGTGTACAAGATAAATAAGATTCACTCAAAGCGATATAAATCAACCAAGAAATGAGTCCTATTCTGAATGCAACGCGTACGTACCTTGCTCCAGCACTCTTCAACAGTAAAGCAAAGGACTTGAAAAGACTCGTGCCTAGAATGCAAATGTCTAATCAAATTTTTAACTTTTCAACAAGTGTTTTACTGTTGACTTAAAACAGGGATGTTGGATAGCAGAAATAGCACAAATATGACATATAAAAACTTAAATTTTAGCGAGCAATATGTCCTGCAAAACAAAGTTTTTAGTAGTCCAATGAATTTTTTCAGATTTTGCAAAGCAATTTCTTGAAATTATGTTTTCTACTTTCGAGAGTAGGGGCACAGAATTTGCAAGTCTTCTTGGCAAAGCTTGATTGCTAAATCTTGATCTTCAAGTCCATGAAACAACACACAAAACTTGTTAAAACAACTACACCATTCCTTCCCCGGCAACGGCGCCAAAAATTGATTGCTAAAATAAAAGAAACAATCAATGAGTTTAAGAATTTACCGTGTAGCTTGTGGCTAACGGGTCGTGTCCACAAGGAGAGATGCGATGGAAGCTTTTCGGTGAATCGTTTTAAAACAAGGAATTGTGTTCATTTTTTATGAAAAAGAGAATGGAAAGAAAGAGATGAATGAAAGAAAAATTGCAACTTTTAGAAAAGGTTTTGGAGAAGGTGATTGAGAAAACTTGGAAATTGTTTTGTTGTTTGTAATAATAAAGAAAGTCTGGGCTCACTATCTCACTACTCAATTGTTCATTCTTCTCTTAAAATGTTAAGTCCCTCAAATGATCATTTGCAAAACTTAGAGTTAACTTTTTAGAAAGCTTTAAGTAAAGCACATAAGATGTTAGAAGAGTTGAGTCTTTTTCTTCAAGAAATCGTAGAATCGAATATTAAAACATCAAGCGCGAAGAAGCAAGAATGAATTAAAAAAAATTCAAGAGATGTTCATGAAAGAATTGTGAATTCAACTATCCATACCCATCCTCATGTGCCTTCAAGAACACTTTCAAAATGAAAGGCTTTTAAGTGAGGCATGCATATGAGTCATCGGGTCTTTTTCTTTTAAAAACAGAAGAGAAGAAGAAGAACAAGAGAGAATGATGATAGCTAGCCCAGAAAACCGTTTAGTTATCCATAGAAAATAACAAAGAAAATATAGACATAATGCAAAACTGCAAGTGGAAGAGAAATTGGCTCGACTTTTGTATTGCTGTCACTTCAATCTTCAAGTACAAGCTCTCAGTCCTCTCTCTCACAAGTTTTGATACTGGACTACAAATTAAAAAGCAAGATTACAACTCTTGTTCTAGCTAACAAACAGCCTAAATCCTAAGAAAATAAAATGCAAAACTTAATCCTAGTCTTCGCTGCATTTTTCTTTGCTGAAACCCTTATTTATAGCCAAAAACCTAAAGGAGGAGATCCCGGGAAGATTGGGGGAGCAAACGCTCCCCCAACAAATCTTACTTTGCCGCGGAAACGCGGCCTGGGCCGCGTTTTCGTGGCCAGGGGGGAGTCTCCTGCTTTGATGTTGGTCCCGTATATGCTGCTGGATTTCTGGTTTCTGCTCCAAACTGTTGACGAAACAGCCTTGATTGTGTGGCTTCAACCGCTCGATTCAGGGAGGATTCTTCTCAACCTCTTGATATGCCAAGATTTAGCCCTAATTTCTTCATTTTGAATTTATTCTGAATTAATTCAGAATTTGGTGGGCTTTTGGGCTTGTTTCTCTTTTCTTTCTTTAAGCACTTGGGCCTACATTTAGCAAGGAAAAAGATAACTTATTAATAGAATTTATTAGCTAACAAGTGTGATAAAGTGACAATATAAATGCAATGTATGTGACAAATCAGCTGCCCGCATCAACGTCTCTCAGAAGACTCACAGACAAAAGCCTTAGTGCATGATAAAAGTGACAGTGAAGATCAATTCTGCCATCCTTCTCCTCTCCAAACTCTATAAATTCAGGTTGTTGGGGGTTCCAACAAATCCTGCAGCTTAACCAGAATGCTGAACGTTAACGAAGGCACCGTACACATCAGCAACAGATTGAAGATTCTGCAGAGGCAATCTGTTCTGCAGATTCAGAATGCGAGGTTCATACCCGTGTTTCTTTTATGTAGGTGCAAGGTTCTCAATTATAACGTTATAACAAGTGGCTATGCTGGTCATGATCCACAAGGAGGGACTAGCGATGGAAGCTTTTAATAAGTTCTTTTTTAGTTCACTAAAGATGGTTAAAAGTTCTTCTCTTATTTTTAAAATTAAAAGGAAAAAGAATTAATATTAAGTTAAGAAGAAAGTGGTAGGTTGAGAAGGTGAAGAAAATAGAATTTGATTATGCACAAAGAAACTAAAAATAGTAAATAGAGTTGAGAGTTGGTGATGATGGTGATCTAAACTAAAAATTAAAAGAAAAGAAGAAAACCTAAAAGAACTTACTTACCTCTTCCGGTTGATGACTTACCTTGAATCCTTGACAAAGACTTACCTTGTCTTTAAGGCAAACAAAGCATGGCAAATAGGATCTTCCCCGTTCCCAAACTTAAAGTATGGACTTAAATGAAAGCAAAAAATTAATAAAAACGACTATCCATCACTATGAGCCATCAAGGGCACTTGCAATGGTAAGGCCTATTTGATGCTATAGGTTTCACTTTGATTATCATCAAAAACTGAAAGAAGAGGAAGAGAAAAAAGAATATGAAAACATAACTTTGATTTGATTCAAATAACAATGAAAGAAAATAAGAACTTGCACCGATGTTACCCTCAGTACAAGTTCACTCTCATTCCTCCATGAAACTCTTCTCTAATCTGAGTTGCATAAGTAAAATGAAAATTACATAAAAAAAACTAAAAGCCTAAGTTACAAACTAAAGAATAGCCTAACCTATGTTTTTTGCTGAATCGTTCTCTCAGGCCTTAGAATTTGCAGGTATTTATAGCAAAAATACAACATGGAAGAGCGTCTGAAGATAGGGGGAGCAAATGCTCCCCGTATCCTAACTACTTTGCCATGGATCCGTGGCCTAGATGTGGCCACATCCAGGGGGAGAATCTCGAGAAAAATCTTCTCTTTCCATTTATTAAAAAAGATTTCAAATTTACTTTTCGATTTTGACGGTTCTTTTATTGATCTTCAGTCAACTAACTGGATGCACAAAAATTTGAGTTTAACCGATCTTCATTTAGTGTTATCTTCCTAGATATGCACTGATCTTCAACTGAAATTACCTTTACCTCTTTGATTTCAAATTAATCTGAATTTAGATGGGCTCTTAGGCTTGTATTCTCTCCATCTCATTTAGTAAATGCCTTGCAAATAATCAGACAAAAAAGCTAATTAAAGCAGTGTTTATTAAACAATAAATATGAGAATGTGATGATAAATTTGCAATATCAATGACCGATCACACCGCCACACTATCTTTTGCTCGTCCTCGAGCAAAACAAATAAAAAATAAAATAAAGATAAACTAGTCTAACTCATTTTCATAAGAATCACGGTTTCACTTATCATGTGCAACAAGCCGTTAAACCTCTAAGTTACCCCTAAATGATGAGTTCTGTCTCATAAGGGTTTTCAGTGGATTACACCCATAAAATCGATAAAGAAAGAGAAACAAAGTGTTAGTATTTTTGAAAAGCATTTTGAAAAGGAGAGAAAATATTTGAAGTATGATTGTAATAGTTCAAGTAATTTATAAGTTATAGGAAAACTGAATTTTTCATTCCTAAATTTAGTCTCTATTCAAAAATTTATTAACAATCAAGGTAAGGAGCCAAATTATATTTCTCATCTAGTCTATTACTTTACCCTAAATCATATGCATCTTCGTGATCGTAAAAATTTAACTAGGGGTTTTTTAACTCTAACTATTATTCCTTATTTATTTATTTATTTTCATATTTTTGGTGGTATTATTTCTTAGTTCTATTAGGCTTTCTAACCTGCCCATATAATGAGCCTTAGTCGGTGATACCCAAACCGGACGGTCTGAGGATATCGGGTGAGAAACCACCCGAAGAACTTGAGGACTTGAGCAAACAAGGATACAAAATTAAAAATTGTATTTATTATATGGACCACTTTTAGGTGTGAATACTAATGTTTTATGAGGCACAAATACCCAGCTTAATTAGAGAATTTTATATATATATAATATATAATTTTTTTAATAAGGTATAAGAATCTTTGTTTTTAACCCTAAGTGTGTAAGTATAAGTGTTTCAAGATTAAATTAATTTTTCAAATTTTTTTCCTAACCCTATAATCAAAAAAATAATCTTACATTGATAAGAAATCCTCATTGTGATTCTCTTATTCCTTAAAGTTAACTTAATTTCTACAAGAAAATAGCTTAAAATATTTTTCTCTTTCCAAAAAATTTTTTCTTTTTTTTAAAGTTTATGTTAGTCATGTTAGAACCCTCCCTCACACTTATCTAATGTATTGTCCTCAATGTATGAAAGAAATGAATAGATGCTGAAATAAAATGTAAAAGAGGTAAAGTTACCGACACACTTGGTGGAATAGACCCATAGTTTCATTACCGGTACTGATTCCAAGAAAGATTTAAGGCGTTGACCATTTACCTTAAAGTTATTTCCATTCTTGGTGTCACTGATCTCTACAGCACCATGTGAAAACACAGTCTTTATTATAAATGGCCCAGTCCATCTCGATTTCAGCTTCCCTGGAAAAAGATGAAGCCTAGAATTATAGAGTAAGACTTTTTCCCAAGGACAATAGTTTTTCTTATGATAAACTTATTATGAAAAACCTTAACCCTACTTTTGTTATTCTAGCATTCTTATAGGCCTCATTTTTTAACTCCTCAAGTTCAGAAATTTGTAACTTCTAAAGGTCACCGACCTTATCTAAACCAAAATTTAGCTACTTGATGGCCTATAAAGCTTGGTGCTCTATCTCATTAGGCAGGTGTCAAGCCTTTGTAAAGACTAAACTATATGGAGACATCCCTAAAATTGACTTGAAAGCGGTCTTGTAGGCCTATAAAGCATCTATCAGTTTGGTGGACTAGTCTTTCATGTCTTGGTTCTCGGTCTTCTCAATAATAAGCTTAATTTGTCTATTGGAGACCTCTACTTGCCCACTAGTCAGAGGATGATATGATGCAGACAGTTTAAGAGTTATGGCATGCTTTCATATAAGAGCTTCGAAGGATCTATTTTAAAAGTGGGTGTCATTATGACTGATGATAGCATGAGGGGTTCTGAAGCGTGAGAAGATGTTCTCTTTCAAAAACTTTATGACACCCTTGTTGTCATTAGTTTCACTTGGAATAGCTTCTACCCACTTTGACACATAGTCCAGAGCAACCAATATGTAATGTTTCCAGATGAATTAGGAAATGGACGCATAAAGTCGATGTGGCCCTAAACATTAAAGAGTTCTATTTCTAGACTTGGGTTAAGGGGCATCATGTTTTGCTTTGAGATCCTTCTTACTATTTGGCATGTAGGGCACGTCTTGCAAAACTCAAAAACATCTTTGAATAAAGTGAGCTAATAGAACCCACTTTGTAGCACTTTTTCAATAGCCTTGCCGGGACCAAAGTATCCACGACATAAAAGCTCGTGATAAAAAGATACAATACTCTTAATTTTCACATCAGAAATGTATTTCCTAATGATTTGGTTAGAATAATACTTGAATAGATATGGTTCCTCTCAGAAGAAATATTGGACTTAAGATAAGAACCGATTGACATCTTATTTAGACCAATGAGATAGAGTTTGGTTCGTGACTAAGTAGTTTACTATGTCTGTGAACAAAGGTTCCCTAAAGGCAACCAAGAGTTGTTCAACGGAAAAGTTTTCATTGATGGGCAATTAATTGCACGATGAGTTTGGGATGCGTGAGAGGTGGTCAGCAACGATATTTTCTACACCTTTCTTAGCTTGAATCTCAAGATTGAATTCTTGAAGAAGCAAGATCCAATGAATTAGTCAGGCCTTAGCATCTTTATTCGCCATAAGGTATCTTAGCGCAGAATGATCAGTGAAAATGATGGTTTTGGACCCAAGTAGATAGGGACAAAATTTCTCTAATGCAAATACTACAGCCAAGATTTTTTTCTAAATTGTAGTGTAATTCAGTTACGCATCATTAAGTATCCTACTTGAGTAGTAAATCATATGCTGCTTGTTATTAATACGTTGTGCTAAGACAACGCCTATAGCAAAATTTGAAGCATCACATATGATTTCAAATGGCTTTGACAAATCTGGTGCAAAGATGATTAGTGAAGAAATAAGCTCATTTTTTAGCTTCTCCAAAGCATTAAAATATCTACTATCGAAAGTGAAGGACACGTCCTTAGCTAAAAGGTTAGTTAAGGATTTAGCAATTTTGTTAAAGTCCTTAATGAACCTACGATAAAAACTGGAGTGTACTAATAAATATCGGATACCTTTTTTGGCACCAGGAGCTTAGCTATGACTTCAATGTTGACTTTATTCACTTCAATTCCATTCTTAGAAATTTCATGAAACAAGACAATTCATAGTCTTACCATAAAGTGGCATTTCTCCCAATTAAATGTCTGATTTTTCTCGACAAAATGTTTGAGGATGAGTTTGAGATGGTAAAGACATTGATCAAATGAATCTCTATAAATGGAGAAATCATTCATGAATATTTCTAAAAATTAATCCACCATATTAAAGAAAAGACTCAACATGCAACGTTGAAACATTGTTGGGGAATTGCACAAGCCAAAAGGCATTTGACGATAAGCAAATGTCCCAAATGGACATGTGAAATTGGTCTTTTCTTGGTCCTTCAGAGCAATGGAAATCTGATTATACCCCGATTAACCATCCAAGAAACAGTAATATTTGTGGCCAACCAAACGTTCAAGCATTTGGTCAATGAAGAGAAGCGAGAAATGGTTCTTATGAGTTGCTGCATTTAGCTTCCTATAGTCGATGCAAACTCGAATCTTCGTAAGAAGTCGAGTTTGGACCAACTCTCTATTCTCATTTTTCACCACGGTGAAATTGGATTTTTTCGGAACCGCGTGGATAGGACTGACACATTAGCTATCAAAGATAGAATAAGATTATCCCATTGTCTAAAAGCTTCAAGATTTCAGCATGAACAACTTCTTACATTATAGGGTTTAACCTACGCTGTGGGTCTCTTTTGGTGTCTCTTCTTCATTGAGATGAATGCGAAGTTGAATTATAGCTGGACTTAGTCCCTTTATGTCAGTTGTAGTCTAACCAATGACTTCCCTATATTTTTTAGGAATTGTCTTAAGATTCTCTTCTTGTCCGTCATTCAAATAGGATGCAATTATGACAGAAAAAAGTCTCTTGTTCGCCTAGATAGATGTACTTGAGATGCGTAGGTAAGGCTTTCAATTCTAAGAAAGAGGAAGGCTCACTAGAAGGATGAGTCAAGTTTATTGGGTTCATATTTGGTGAAATAGGTTTTGATGCCCAATTCACAACAGACTCGATAATCTGATTGAGGTTAAAGTCTTAAGACTCTAATTCAAAGTCACAATCATCTTCTAATTCTAATTCTTCCCTATGTTCGCTTGTTAAGTTCTCAATGAGGTTGACGTTAAATGTGTGATCCTCAACATCATAGGGTTACTTTCCTAAAATAAAAAATTGACTTCTCTAGTCATGTCTCCAAAGATTAACCTCATGGAACCATTCTTACAGTTGATAATAGCATTGGCAGTAGCAAGGAATGGGTGCCCTAGGATAATGAGAGTTTGAGCCCTAGGATTGGACACAGGTTGTGTCTCAAGAGCTATGAAAACAACAAGGGCGTCATTAATTTTTACCTTCGGAACTTTCACTATCAGTCAGCCAGTTGGATGGTGACTCGAGTTGGACTAAGATCACCCAACACGAGTTGTTGATAAACTGAGAAAGGGAGCAAGTTGATACTAGCTCCCAAGTCAAGAAGTGCACGACTAATCTCAGTTTGTCCTATATTGTAGGCAAAGGTGAGACAGACCGAATCCTTGTACTTGACAGGGGTCAGACCGGACAGTAGCTCACTAATGTTAGTGGCTAAGAAGATTTTCTTAGGTATATTAGTCTTTCTCTTCTTGGGCATATGTCCTTAAGAAATTTTGCATAAGATGAGATTTATTTGATTGCATCAAAAAACGGCACATTTATCTTCACTTGATTGAAGATCTCAATTATCATATCCATATTTGCATTCTGCTTGTTGTTCTTCAGCCTATTTTAAAATGGTACTATAAGCTTGTGCATCTGACTGGCTAATTTGTCTATATCACATTTTTCTACCGATTTATGAATAAAAATATCATTTCTAACTGTATTTTAGTCTATTTTACAGATAATCAAGAGCGTAGGGGCAAAGAAGTAATAAGAGCTTAATTAAATCCATTTTCAGGTAATTAAATTCAGATTTCTTGGAGGCCAAGCTAGAGAGTTTCTAGAAGATACATTGAATCTAGACGTTGGCGGGTGTCTGACGAAAATCTGGACCCAAATAACCGAATCTGAGCATATCTGGACGGTCCCGAAGCGAGGCGAAGTCGCTCGCCAAAACCAGGTTTTGCCGTGGACACGCGGCATTTGCCACGTTTTCGCAGCAATGCTAGCGAGCCTCACTTCAATTTTCAACGTGTGGCCTCGTCTCGCCTTCTAGAAGGTCTTTTTGCCTATAAATTGCTCTGCAGAGACCCGAAACGCAAGCAGATCGAGAAATAGGCTAGTTTTTCTCTCTTTTAGTGTAGGTTAGTGTAGGTGTTCTTCTTTTCTTTTTATTTCTTTTGTATTTTTATTTCATTTTTAGATCATGTATTTGGGCTGAGATATTCAGAGGGAGAAAGAGAGATTGATGTAATAGATGGTGACAATCTATGTAAAGGTGTCTCCTTTCTTCTCCATTATAATTTTCTCCATCTTCTACATGATGCTTAGCCAATTTTTCTTCTTATGGCAATCTAACTACTAACAACTAACCAGCTAACCACTTACTTAATAATTCACATAAATCTAATGGCCTCTACAAGGCCTTGCTCTTGCAAGAGCCATTGATGGCTCATGATGATGGATTCTAATATTCTAACATTTCTAATATCTTACCCACTATCTTGCAACTTGCAATATCTTCTTTATTTCATGCTCACCTCTAACCGATTGTGATGATTTAACAGTAGCTTGCAACTTATTGTGTGGTATGAATGTTTGGTTTGAATGTGGAAGAGCAATCTTATGTGACATGTCTTGTATCGTCTCTTGAAGCTAAGGACTAGTGATGGCCAAATATCCATGTGAGGCAACTATCACTAAGAGGTTAGCATGGTTAGTGGAGCAATTAGTAGTTAGTAGCCATGAGTTTTCTTTTTACTTTATTTTAAAACTAATTTCCTAAATTTTTTTTATCACTCTCTTATCAATGTTTTCACCATCTTCTTAGTTCACCTTTGTTTCATCTTCTTTTTATTTTCAAAACGAATTATCTTTTATTTTCACATCGCAGATTTCATCGCCTACTCCATTTATTACATTTGAACTTCTTTCTTTTTCTTTTATTTTTTTCATTCTTTAAACAAAGAAAAATTGTTAACATAACACGTGAACAAGAACTGTTAATGCTTCTATCGCCTTCCGTCCCTGTGGATTCGATCCGTTAAGCCAATGCCATAACAAAAGTATAGAGGGAACATTAGCATACATATAATTTCATTGATTTCATAAAACACACATTTTCAAGTGCTGGTTTTTCCCGATCAAATTTTGGCGCCGTTGCCGGGGACGAGAATGGTTTTGATTTCACGTTTTTGTTAACATTTTCTTCTCTATTTTGGTGTGCAGGTCAATCTTTACAAAAGCTTAGCATTGCAAAAGTATAGTCTTACTTGCATTTCCTTGCTCTAGAAAGCAGGGGCTTTGCTTCCTTATTTTTGCCGCGGAAACCCAAGAAAAGCCGTGAAAAAGCGGCATTTGTGTGGCATTTGGACTTCATCTTTTTAAGTGTTCTTGCAAGTTGCATATATTGATATATTCTGCGGCTTATTATCTGTTTTGATTGCCTACACACTGCAATAATTAAAGAGCTAAAATGCGATAATTGGACGTCTTTAAAACGGTTTAGACATTTGCATTATGGCACATGTCAATTCAATTCCAATATACTGTATTTTGTTCTATTATTGTGATCTGGACTGAGGTGTAAATATGACATTGCATATAGCATAGGACAAACACGTAGGTGATTTACTCATTTTTTGTGTTATTCTTATCTATATTGCACACTTGAACGAATTGAAATTAAGGGCAAAACCCATACAAGATAAGGTGGGAATTTCATCACCCTTCCTTAGCTCAAGAACTACCTCCCTACTCACACAACCCAAGCCCTAATAAAAATTGATAGACGTTGGCCCCTAGGGACATTTCGGACTCATTAAGAGATTGACCGAGGGTGAAACTTGTTTTGAATCTTACTCTTGTGAAATTGGTGTTTAAGGTTGGGATTAAGACGTTACACCTCAAAGATACCGTGGTTTGGCATAATTAAAGCGCGTTGCTTATGCATGGATACCTCCCACCATATTTTTTCCCTACCTTGCTGATTAGCTAGTGGTCGGATTCATACAACAACCTCGCCACGTAATCGCCCAGTTAGAAGTCGTCTAGATCTAGGTCAACCTTAATATAAGCTTGGTTTTAATTTTTACTTTCTTTTGTCTGCTTGTTTGTTTTTTTCTTTTTTGTTTGTGATTGTTTGTGAAATGGAATTCAATAATAATATTTTTTTCAATCCTAATATGAATCCATACTTCACATCAACCTCATTGTCGAATAGCTCCAACCCAGCTTTGAAAAACATGAACCAACTAAATAATCTAGATTGGATGTATTCGACTCAATATAACCCATAAGGCTTATCTGATGACCAATTTTTCAAAAATAATTTCAACTTTTCACAGAGTCAATGGGGATTCACCTCCCCCGAGTCATATTTTCATCCACCTTTTCCACAATTTCCACAAATTTTCATTATATTCATTTTTCGACTTTGCTTCCTATGCTTCTTTTCTAGAACCACCAATTGAAGAAAAATCTGAGTTAGAAAAGAGTATAGAAGCCAATCTTTCAGAACATGTTAGCCTCCCTAATTTCACAGTATTTTCAAGAGTCTTACTCAGTCCCACCTCTTCAAAATGATCAAACATCCATCTTGAAATTGACTGAGAAACTCTTGCGTGAGTCCGAGCGACAAACTCAAAACTAGTTGGACTCACAATCTTTATAATTTTTCCAAAATCAAGATTCATACACTCTCTTTCTAGAACATCCACTTGAAGAAAAATCATATCCAAAAAAGAGTATAGAAATCTTGCAAGAGTCCGCGCTACAATTTTAAAAATCTTCTGCCCAGTCTATTAATAGGTTATCAATTGGTTAATATTTATAGGAATGAAGAAACTCTCTCTTATCAACCTTTGACCAATTCAGATATCTCTAACTCTATTGATTTGGTCCAGGATTCTTGTTATTTTGGAAACCAAAATTCAATTTCAGCACACCCATTTGAACTTGACCAAACTCTGACTTTTGAAAATCTCATTGACAATTTGGCAAGTTATCCTTTTTATGAAATTGAACTTCAGTTCAATTTTTTGATTCAATGTTGACTCTGGTATCTCTATCTCACTTCAATCCTTTTCTCGAGTCAACATTGGATCTTGTGCCAATTCATCGTGAAATTGAATCACCAATCTTTTATGATAAACAAATTGAACTTGACCAATTTCATACATTTGAAAGTCCCATTGACAAATTGGCAAGTTTTCCTTTCAAAGAAATTGAACTTAGATAAGAATGTGACTTCGATCCTCAAATTTGTGTTCCAGTTCAAATTCCTGAATTAATATTGACTCCTGTTTTGTCACCCGATTGAGCAACATTTTAGAGTCAGTTTTGATTCCCATACCTGTCATTCTCGAACTTGAATCACCTATCTTAGAAAGTCACATTCCGTTGTGGGAAAAATAAATGTGGATTAGAATTTCAACTTCTTAATTTGGACCCACTTCCTGAATCAGTCTCGACTCTAGAACCTTTACTTGACTTAAGTCAAATTCTCGAGTCAGTAGTCATTCCTGTGCTTCCTGAGTCTGAATCAATCATTCCATCTTTTCATACTCCATTTTAGGACAAGGGTATTGCTAATAATGACTCCAAAATTATTTTGAAAATTTGAAAATTAGACAGGGTAAAATTCTTAAAAAAAATCATAAATACATACATCATTATAGTGAGTTATATTATAGAGGTTATTGGTGGGCTCCTCTAGAATCCATGCAAATTGGATTGGACCGCATTTTGTGAATTAATCAGACCACCACCGGAATCACCACCTTGAGGTGATTTTTCCTTCCCTCTCTATTTGTTTCATGCATACATACATTCATGATGCATTGAGGACAATGCATGGATAAGTATGGGGGATGGTCTACTAACGTAGAGTTTTTTATATTTTCTTTCTTTTTCACTTCTTTTAGGATACTTTTAGAAATCTTCCCTTTTGTATAGGATTTTTCCCTTTCTTTAAATAACTTTTTGAAATAAGAGACGAATTTTTGATCTATTTTAAAGAAAATTAAGATGATCTTAGAAATTTAGGAAGCTTTACTTATGACATCTTAAACCTAGTCAAAATAATGGATTTTGTTTTAATTATAGGCTACGTAAAATAAATTGGAGAGATAATTTTATCTTGAATTTTTTGCCTTAGATAGTATGCACTTCACACTTACACATTTTTGGGATGGAAACAAAGACCTAAAATGTCATAAAGAAAAAAACAAAAAGAAAATAATATATGGTATAAATGAATAAAAAACCACTTATTAAGCTGGATAATTATGCCTCAAGAAGCATGATTATTCACGCCTAACGGTGATCAAAAGAAACAAATAATCCCCCTTAGTTTTGTGGCCTTGTTTTCTCGAGTCCTTAAACCCGAAAGATGTTTTCTCATCTGGTGTCCTAAGACCATCTGGTCTGAGAGTCGTCGGTTAAAGGCTCACTACCTGTGTAAACTAGAAAGCCTAAGAAAACTAAGGGAAGAAAAAAGAAAATATATATATATATATATATATATATATATATATATATATATATATATATAATGGCTTGATGTTTAGAGTTGAAATCTCAGAAAGCTTCACTATCACAAAGTGCATATTATCTAGGTTTTATGAAGGATAAAATATTCAATCCAATTTTTAATTCTTACCTTAATTGAAGAAAAGATCATGCATATTGACTAAGTTTAAGGGAGAATAATTTTTTGGTGGACTTATGATCTTAGATCGCTTAAATTTTTGCAAAAATATTTCAAAAACTTGTCTCTTTTTTAAAATGTGTTTTCAAAATACTAACATTTGTCCTCTTTATTTATGGATTTTATGGGTGCAATCCGCTGAAAACCCTTAGGAGACAACACTCCTCCTCTAGGGGTAACCCAGAGATTTAACAGCTTATTACACACGCCCAGCGCAATCGCATCACCTACGAAAGTAGTGTAATAACATTTGTAGTACAGTTTTTCTTTTTTGTTTTGCTCTGGACGAGCAAAAAGATAAGTATGGGGGTGTGATTAATCTACAATTCTGCATTATTATATCGCATTTTCCTACTGATTTATGAATAAAATATCATTTCTAACTATGTTTTGGTCTATTTTGTAGATAATCAAGAGCCTAGGGGCAAAGAAGTAATAAGACCTTAATTAAACCTATTTTCGAGTAATTAAATTTAGATTTCTTAGAGGCCAAGCTAGAGAGTTTCTAGAAGATACATTGAATCTAGATGTTGGCGGGTGTCTGACAAAAATATGGACCCAAATATCCGAATCTGAGCATATTTGGACGGTCCCCGAAGCAAGGCGAAGTCGCTCGTCAAAACCAGGGACCTAAGTCCCTAGTTTTGCTGCGAAAATATGGTATTTGCCGCATTTTCACGGTAATGCTAGCGAGCCACGCGTCGATTTTCGATGCGTGGCCTCATCTCGTATTCCAGAAGGTCTTTTTGCCTATAAATTGCCCCACAGAGACCCAAAACGCAAACAGATTGAGAAATAGGCTAGTTTTTCTCTCTTTTAGTGTAGGTTAGTGTAGGTGTTCTTCTTTTCTTTTCTTTTGTATTTTTCATTTCATTTTTAGATCATGTATTAGGGCTGAGAGATTCAGAGAGAGAAAGAGAGATTGATGTAATAGATGGTGACAATTTATGTAAAGATGTTTCCTTTCTTCTACATGATGCTTAGCTAATTTTTTTCTTATGACAATCTAACTACTAATCACTAACCATCTAACCACTTGCTCAATAATCCATATGATTCTAATAGCCTCTACAAGGCCTTGCTCTTGCAAGGACCATTGATGGCTCATGATGATGGATTCTAACATTCTAACATTTCTAACATCTAACCCACTAACTTGCTATCTTGCAATGCTAATTTTATTTCATGCTCACCTCTAACCAGTTTTGATGATTTAGTAGCAGCTTGCAACTTATTGTGTGGCATGGATGTGTGGTTTGAATGTAGAGGAACAATCTTTTGTGCCATACTTTGTATCGTCTCTTGAAGCCAAGGACTAGTGATGGCCAAGGATCCATGTGAGGCAACTATCACTAAGAGGTTAGCATAGTGATTGGTCACTAATGTTGCATATTTAGTATCATATTTCCATACTTATTATAGAATAAAAGCCTGCATTGTCTTAATTAATTGCTTAATTTATTTGCAGGCCCAATCTTTAAGGAGATGAAGAGAAATGAGCCCAAAGCCCACCAAAATTCAGACATAAATCAGAATTAATTCGCACTCACTGAATCAGGGCAAAATCAAGAGGTTGAAAACCGGTTGAGAAGAATCCTCTCAGAATCGATCGGTTAAAGCCAAGAATCCAAGGCCATTTCGTCAGAATCCAGGACTCAAACGAAGAAACCAACTGAAGATAAAAGCAGGAAGTCAAACCGGGGAGACCCACCAACAGGGTGTGGCCACCTGGCCACACCCTGGCCGCGGAAACGCGGCCAAAGCCGCGTTTCTGCGGCATTGTTGGGTTTTTACCTATAAAAGGCCTGTACTTGCACTGAAAATGGGACGCCAATGCAGAGTTAAGATTTAGACTAGTTTTTCATTTCTTAGTTTAGGTTTTTATTTTTCTTTTTCATGTAATTTTAGTTTTTATATATGTAATCCAGAGGAGATCAGACTTTCATCGAAGAACAAGAATGAAGCTTGAGCTATAGTGACAATAGTGTAAGGTTTTCTTTCTTTTCTTTGATTGTTATGAAATCGAATCGATGTTTTTTCGTTGTAAGTACTTTCTTTTAGTCTGCTTCTTCTTCTTCTTTTCTACTTCACTTTTCTTTTTGGTACAACTGTCTTCCAAGTGAGTCTAAATCATCGAAAGAGCCTTGCCTTTGCGAGTGCCACCGATAGCTCATGACGATGGAATTGTGAGTCTCTCTGTATCATTTCATACTTGAAGTAGTCTTGATGATGTAATGTGGAAGAGACCAAAAATCTACTCTTATGGGCTATGCGCTGATTGCCTCCAATTCAAGGTAACATCATCGCAAAGACTCAAGGAAGCTTTTGTTGGAAAGAAGGTGAGTAATTATTTGTATTTCTTTTCTTTTATTTCTGTAAATTAAATCACCAACAATACCTCTTCCAAATCGTTTTCACTCTTCTTTCCCAAACTCATTTGTACATAGTTGCTTCTTTCATTTTCTGATTTTTTCCACTTTCTATTCTACCACTTTCTTCTTAACTTTAACATAACTTTCTTTTTCATTTTCTTAACTTAAAAACAGAGAAGAACTCTCGTTTTGTTTTCATAACGATTTTAATAAAGAACGTAAACGCTTCTATCGCAAAACCCTCCTTGTGGATCACGACCCGCATAGCCACTTGCTATCGCGGTAAGAATTGAGCACTTGTACATCTTCATTTTTAAGTTCTGAAATTTCGTATTTTGTGTGCAGGTCTAGCCTCAATCAAATTTTGGCGCCGTTGCCGGGGAGGGTAACGTTGTTTTTATTGAAATCTAATTTTTCTTGAAAATATTTTTAGAACTAAAACGAACTTTCTTCTCTGTTGCAGGTTACAGGGCAAGCAAAGCAAGAAATTAAGATTGCAGTCACATACAAGTGGTCTTGGGCCTCTGCTGTAGAAAGTAGAGACCAAGGGCTCTCTGATTTGCCGCGTTTGCGCGGCCAAAGCCGCGGATCCGCGGCAAAGAAGAGTTGACTACTAATAAATTTTGTGCAGGGTTGCTTACTTTGCCAAAAACATAGCTTGCTGCAACTTTATTTCTTATATGCCATCACCATAAACCTGCTAATAATCAACAGTAAAATATTTGTTGAAAAGATAAAAAATTGATTAGACGTTTGCATTTTAGGCACGTGTCTTTTCAATTCAATTATTTTTACTGTTGAAGAGTGCTGGAGCAAGGTACGTACGCATTGCATTCAGAATAGGACTCATTCTTGGTTGATTTATATTGCTTTGAGTGAATCTTACATATCTTGTACACTTGCACTAATTGATTTTAAGGGCACCAACCCAATAACAAGATAAGGTGGGGATTTAATCACCCTTCCTTAGCCCAAAAATCAGAATCCAAGCACTCACTAACCCAAGCCTAACTTAAAATGAGTAGACGTTGGCCCTAGGGACATCTCAGACTCAATTAGGAGATTATCCTAAGGGGAAAAGGTGTTGGAACTTGACTCTTGCCATATCAGTGTCTAGGAAAGGGATTAAGGGCCGAAAGCCCAAAGGTTGGTGGTTATTTAATTAAGGAACGTCTTTTGACGGAAAACCTCCCACCAACCTTGCCCTGACCTGGCTGATTAGCTTGTGGTCAAAGTCTACATTAAACCTCCCGTGGACAGTCTAACCAGTTAGGAGTCGTCTAGGTCTAGGTCTACCCTAACTTAGTTTAGAATTTTTTTTCTTTTATTTGTTTTCTTATTTGTTCGTATTTTCTTTTTGTTTGTATTGTGTGATATGGCTTATAATAATAATTTTTCCAACTTCAATAATAATCCATATTACACACCGAGTTCATTTTCGGATATTACCAACCCGGCATATCATGACTTTAACCAACCTAGTGTGCCAGATTGGTCTTATCCGAATCAATATAACCCATGTCCCCCATCGTATGACTATAATTTCCATAACGATTTCAACTCTTCACAGAGTCAGTGGGGATTCACCACCCCGAGCATAATTATCAACCAACTTGTCCTCCTTCTCCACCTAGTCCACAATATTTTCAAGATTCATACTCAGTTCCACCCGTCCAAAATAGGAAACCATCAATTTTGGAAATGAGTATGCGTGAGTCCAAACACAAATCCCAAAATCTGATGGACTCACAATTTCACTACCACTTCCAAGACAATTCTTCATCTTTTCATCAAAACAATGAACCTATCAACTATGAAAAGATGTTTAAAGCCATGACTCAGGCTCAAAACACTCGTAATCGTGACATAGATATGATGGTCGAATCTCTACATTCTCACCGTTGGACTAGTTCTGATGTCACTAACCATTCTGTTAGAGCCGAAGAGTCCTGTAGTTTTAGAAATCAAGATTCCATTTCAGAACAACCATTTGAACTTGCCCAAACTCCAAATTTTGAAAAAGATATTGACAGTTTAGCAAGTTATCCTTTTCCTGAAATAGAACTTGAAAATGAATATGATCCTGAACCCCAACTGAGTGATTCAATTATACTTCCTGATTTGATTATGACTCCGGCATCTTCACCTGATTTCGATCTTTTCCCCGAGTCAACGTTGGATCCTATGCCTATTCATCATGAAATTGAATCCCCCATCTTTGAGGATCATATTGAACTTGACCAATTATACAATTTTGAAAATCCTATTAACAAATTGGCAAGTTCTCAATTTTTTGATATTGAACTCAATGAGATATGTGACCTAGATTCTCAAATCTGTGATCCAGTTCAACTTTCTGAATCAATATTGACTCCTGTTTTGTTACCAAACTTGAGTAATATTTTAGAGTCAGTTTTGATTCCTCCACCTATCATTCCTGAACTGGAATCACCCATATTAGGTCACATCCCATTGTTAGAAAATACATGTTGACTTGAGTTTCAACTTCTTGACTTGGACCCGCTTCTTGAACCAATTTCGACTCCTGAACCTTTACTTGACTTAAGTCACCTTCCTGAGTCGGTATTAGTTCCTGTCCTTCCTGAGTTCAAGTTAACCGTTCTATCATTTCATACTCCATTCTGGGACGAGGTGTGATTGAGGTACAACTTGCACAAAAAATACGAAATTATAGAACTTAAGAAAGGAATGTGCAAGTGCTCAATTCTTCCGCTATAGCAAGTGGCTATGCGGGTCGTGATCCACAAGGAGGGTTTGCGATGGAAGCGTTACAGTTCTTTATTGAAATCGTTAAGAAGAAAAGCGAAGATTCTTCTCTGTTTTTAAGTTAAGAAAAGGAAAAAGAATTATGTTAAAATTAGAGAGAAAGTGAAAGATGAAGAAGGTGGAAAAAATCAGAACATAATGAAGCGAATATGTACAAATGAAGTGGAGAAAAAAAGTGATTTTGAAGAGATGGTGATTTAATTTACAAAAATGAAAGAAAGAAATAAAAGAGTTACTTACCTTCTTTTCACCGAAAGTTTACCTTGAGTTTTTAGCTTCGATGTTACCTTGAATTGGAGGCAAGCAGCGCATAGCCCATAAGAGTCGAATGTTGGTCTCTTCCACATTACATCATCAAGATACGCAAGCATGAAATGATACAGAGAGACTCACAATTCCATCGTCATGAGCTATCGATGGCACTCGCAAAGGCAAGGCTCTTTCGATGCTTTTAGACTCACTTGGAAGACAGTTGTACCAAAAAGAAAGGTAAAATAGAAAAGAAGAAGAAGAAAATTAAAAAGAAGTACATAAACAAAAAGAACATCGATTTGATTTCATTACAATCAAAGAAAAGAAATAAGTCTTACACCGGTGTCACTCCAGCTCTAGCTTCAGTCTTGTTCTTCGATGAAAGTCGATCTCCTCTGAATTACATAAATGAAAACTAAAATTACATGAAAAGAAAGACTAAAAACCTAAAATAAGAAATGAAAACTAGGCTAAATTCCTATCTCTGCATGGTCGTTCCTTTTGCCTTTGAGTGCAGGTATTTATAGGAGAAATGGAGAGGGTAGAGGTGGATATTCAGTTCTGATCTGCAGTTTGTTGGCGTGTTGATTGCTGAATATCACTTAACAACTGACAGAATTAGAAATAATGATCAACATATGAGTTGTAGCTCTGTCGGTCTGTTTTCTGGATCATCTTGAATCATCAGAATTGAGATTCTGTAGCAAAAGTTATGATTCGAATACTAAAATGTATCCAGTCAGAATCTGAATCAAACTTGCTTGATCTTTGCTTCAACCGATCGATTCTGAGAGGATTCTTCTCAACCAGTTTTCAACTTCTTGATTTTTCCCTGATTTACTGAGTGTGAATTAATTCTGATTTAATTCAGAATTTTGGTGGGCTTTGGGCTCATTTCTCTTCATCTCCTTAAAGAATGGGCCTGCAAATAAATTAAGCAATTAATTAGGACAATACAGGCTTTTATTCTAAAATAAGTATGGAAATATGATATTAAATATGCAACATTAGCGACCAATCACACCCCTATACCTATCTTTTGCTCGTCCTCGAGCAAAACAACTAAACTATACTAAGGATTATTAGACCACTTTCGCAGGTCGCGCGATTGCACTGAGCATGTGCAACAAGCCGTTAAACCTCTAGGTTCCCCCTAGAGGACGAGTTTTGTCTCGTGAGGGTTTTCAGCGGATTGCACCCACAAAATCCATAAAGAAAGGGAAATAAAGAGTTAGTATTTTCGAAAAGCATTTTGAAAGAGAAAAATATTTGAAATATGATTGTAAGATCTAAGCAATCTATAAGTTATAGGAAAACCGAATCTTTCATTCCTAAACTTAGTCTCTATTCAAAAATTTGTTATCAATTAAAGTAAGGAGTCAAATTGTACTTCTCATCTAGTCTATTACTTTACCCTAAGTCATATGCACCTTGTGACTGTGAAAATTTTGACTAAGGGTTCATTAACTCTAACTCTTATGCCTTATTTATTTATATATATACTTTTTTTTTGTGGTATTATTCCTTAGTTCTATTAGGCTTTCTAATCTGCCCATGTAACGAGCCTCTAATCGATGACTCCCAAACCAAACGGTCTTAGGGCACTAGGTGAGAAGACACCCCTAGGACTTAAGGACTCGAGCAGACAAGGCCACAAAACTAAGGATTTTATTATATGAACCTCTTTTAGGCGTGAATACTCATGCTTTATTAGGCACAGATACCCAGCTTAATCAGAGGATCTAATCATCTTTCGCATAAATACTAAGGCTTGCTTAGGCCAAAGCACCTAGCTAATCAATAATTAGACTTATTCATTTTTTTTTCAAACTTATCTAATTATCTTTCGCATAAATACTAAGGCTTGCTTAGGCCAAAGCACCTAGCTAATCAATAATTAGACTTATTTATTTATATATATATATATATATTTTATAAGGCATAAGAATCTTTATTTTTGAACCCTAAGTGTGTAAGTGTATGAAGTATGCATATTTCATCAAGGTAAAGATCAAGACTAAATTACTTTGACAAATTATCTTCCTAACCCTAAAAATCAAACAAATAATCTTATTTTGACCAATTATAAGAAATCCTAATTTGGATTTTCCTATTCCTTAAAATTAACTTTATTTCTTACAAAAATAAGTCAAAATATTGTTTCTATTTTTCAAAAAGTTTTTTAAAAGTAAAGAAAAATGTCAATTTTTTTTTATTTTATTTTTTTAAAGAAAAAGAAAAGTTATGTTAGACCCTCCCCCACACCTATCTCATGCATTGTCCTCAATGTATGAATTAATGCATAGATGCATGAAAAAGACGGCAGGGAAGGAAAAGGTTACCTTAAGGTGGTGGTTCCGGTGGTGGTCTGATTGGTCCACGAAACATGGCCCAATCAACTTTTCTTGGGTCTCGAAGGAACCCACCAGCACTATCTTTAATATGACCCACTAAAAAGATAAATTCATTAAGAATTTTTATTAAAAATTTAACCCCATCTAATTTCCAAATTCCATAATTGATTTCGGAGTCAAATTTGTCAACCACCTCGTCCCAGAATGGAGTATGAAATGATAGAACAGTTGACTTGGACTCAGGAAGGACAGGAACTAATACCGACTCAGGAAGGTGACTTAAGTCAAGTAAAGGTTCAGGAGTCGAAATAGGTTCAGAAATTGGGTCCAAGTCAAGAAATTGAAACTCCAGTCCACATGTATTTTCCAACAATGGGATGTGACCTAATATGGGTGATTCCAGTTCAGGAATGATAGGTGGGGGAATCAAAACTGACTCTAGAATATTATTCAAGTTTGGTAATAAAACAGGAGTCAATATTGATTCAAAAAGTTGAACTGGATCACATATGTGAGAATCTAGGTCACATATCTCATTGAGTTCAATATCAAAAATTGGAGAACTTGCCAATTTATCCATGGGATTTTCAAAATTGTAAAGTTGGTCAAGTTCAACATGATCCTCAAAGATGGGTGATTCAATTTCTTTATGAATTTGTACAGGATCCAATGTTGACTCCGGGAAAAGATTAAAGTCAGGTGAAGATACCGGAGTCATAATCGAATCAGGAAATAGAATTGAATCACTAAGTTGGGGTTCAGGATCATAATCATTTTCAAGTTCTATTTCAGGAAAAGGAAAACTAGCCAAACTATCAATATCATTTGGAGTTTGGGTAAGTTCACATGGTTGTGCTGAAATGGAATCTTGATTTCCAAAATTACATGACTCTTCTGCTCTAACAGAATGGTAAGTGACATCAGGACGGTGGGAACGTAGAGATTCGACCATCATATCTATGTCACGATTTCTAGCATTTTGAGCATGAGTCATGGCTTCTAGCATCTTTTCATAATTGATGGGTTCATTATCTTGTTGAAAAGATGAAGAGTTGTTTTGGAAGTGATAATGAAATTGTGAGTCCATCAGATTTTGTGATTGTTGTTTGGACTCACGCATACTCCGTTCCAAATTGATGGTTTTCTATTTTGGACTGGTGGAACTGAGTATGACTCTTGAAAATATTGTGGACTAGGTGGAGAAGGAGGACAAGTTGGTTGATAATTATGCTCGGGGGAGGTGAATCCCCACTGACTCGGTGAAGAGTTGAAATTATTATGGAAATTATAGTTATTAGATGGGGGGTATGGGTCATATTGATTCGGATAAGACCAATCTGGCACACTAGGTTGGTTAAAGTCATGATATGCCGGTTGGTAATATCCGAAAAAGAGTTTGATGTGTAATATGAATTATTATTATAGTTGAAAAAATTATTATTATAGTCCATATCACACAATAGAATACAAACAAAGAAAAACAAACAAATAAACAAACAAAAAGAAAAAAATTCTAGCCTAGGTTAGGGTAGACTTAGGACCTAGACGACTCCTAACTGGTTAGACTGTCCACGGGAGGTCTAATGTAGACTTTAACCACAAGCTAATCAGCCAGGTCAGGGCAAGGTTGGTGGGAGGTTTTCCGTCAAAGACGTTCCTTAATTAAATAACCACCAACCTTCGGGCTTTCGGCCCTCAATCCCTTTCCTAGACACTGATTTTGCAGGAGTTAGATTCCAACATTTTTTCCCCTTAGGATAATCTCCTAATTGAGTCCGAGATGTCCCTAGGGCCAACGTCTACTCAATTTTAGTTAGGCTTGGGTTAGTGAGTGCTTGGAATCTGATTTTTGGGCTAAGGAAGGGTGATTAAATCCCCACCTTATCTTGTTATGGGTTAGTGCCCTTAGAATTGATTCATGTAAGTGTGCAAGATATAGGAAAGTAGCATTCAAAAGCAAAATCACCCAAGAATGTTTCCTAAACTATATGCTATGCATACATACCTTGCTCCAGCACTCTTCAACAGTAAAAGTAAATGAATTGAAAATACGCGTGCCTAAAATGCAAACGTCTAGTCAATTTTTAACTTTTGCAACAAACTTTTTACTGTTGATTATTAGCAGGTTTTTGTGATGGAATATAAGAAATAAATAATTGCAGCAAACTAGAATTTGCAAAGCTAGAAGCCCTGCAAAAACCTGTTAGTAGTCAACTCTTTATTGCCGCGGATCCGCGGCTTTTGCCGTGGAAACACGGCAATGCAGAGGGCAATGGGTCTCTGCTTTCTAGAGCAGAGGCCCAATACCACTTGTATGTCACTGCAAACTTATTTTCCTACTTTGCTTTCCCTGTAACCTGCAACAGAGAAGAAAATTCGTTTAGTTCTAGAAAAGATTCAAAAAAAATTCAGATTTCAATAAAAACCGTTTTACCCTCCCCGGCAACGGCGCCAAAATTTGATTGAGGTACAACCTGCACAAAAAATACGAAATTATAGAACTTAAGAAAGGAATGTGCAAGTGCTCAATTCTTCCGCTATAGCAAGTGGCTATGCGGGTCGTGATCCACAAGGAGGGTTTGCGATGGAAGCGTTACAGTTCTTTATTGAAATCGTTAAGAAGAAAAGCGAAGATTCTTCTCTGTTTTTAAGTTAAGAAAAGGAAAAAGAATTATGTTAAAATTAGAGAGAAAGTGAAAGATGAAGAAGGTGAAAAAAATCAGAACATAATGAAGCGAATATGTACAAATGAAGTGGAGAAAAAAAGTGATTTTGAAGAGATGGTGATTTAATTTACAAAAATGAAAGAAAGAAATAAAAGAGTTACTTACCTTCTTTTCACCAAAAGTTTACCTTGAGTTTTTAGCTTCGATGTTACCTTGAATTGGAGGCAAGCAGCGCATAGCCCATAAGAGTCGAATGTTGGTCTCTTCCACATTACATCATCAAGATACGCAAGCATGAAATGATACAGAGAGACTCACAATTCCATCGTCATGAGCTATCGATGGCACTCGCAAAGGCAAGGCTCTTTCGATGCTTTTAGACTCACTTGGAAGACAGTTGTACCAAAAAGAAAGGTAAAATAGAAAAGAAGAAGAAGAAAACTAAAAAGAAGTACATAAACAAAAAGAACATCGATTTGATTTCATTACAATCAAAGAAAAGAAATAAGTCTTACACCGGTGTCACTCCAGCTCTAGCTTCAGTCTTGTTCTTCGATGAAAGTCGATCTCCTCTGAATTACATAAATGAAAACTAAAATTACATGAAAAGAAAGACTAAAAGCCTAAAATAAGAAATGAAAACTAGGCTAAATTCCTATCTCTGCATGGTCGTCCCTTTTGCCTTTGAGTGCAGGTATTTATAGGAGAAATGGAGAGGGTAGAGGTGGATATTCAGTTCTGATCTGCAGTTTGTTGGCGTGTTGATTGCTAAATATCACTTAACAACTGACAGAATTAGAAATAATGATCAACATATGAGTTGTAGCTCTGTCGGTCTGTTTTCTGGATCATCTTGAATCATCAGAATTGAGATTCTGTAGCAAAAGTTATGATTCGAATACTAAAATGTATCCAGTCAGAATCTGAATCAAACTTGCTTGATCTTTGCTTCAACCGATCGATTCTGAGAGGATTCTTCTCAACCAGTTTTCAACTTCTTGATTTTGCCCTGATTTACTGAGTGTGAATTAATTCTGATTTAATTCAGAATTTTGGTGGGCTTTGGGCTCATTTCTCTTCATCTCCTTAAAGAATGGGCCTGCAAATAAATTAAGCAATTAATTAGGACAATACAGGCTTTTATTCTAAAATAAGTATGGAAATATGATATTAAATATGCAACATTAGCGACCAATCAAGGTGGTTGACAAATTTGACTCCGAAATTAGTTATGGAATATGGAAATTAGATGGGGTTAAATATTTAATAAAGATCCTTTATGGATACATCTTTTTAATGGGTTATATTAGAGAAATTGTTGGTGGGTTCCTCCGAACCCAAAGAAAAGTCGATTGGGCCGCATTTCGTGGACCAATCAGACCACCACCGGAACCACCACCATAAGGTAACATTTTCCTTCCCTTTCATTTTTTTCATGCTTCTATGCATTAATTCATACATTGAGGACAATGCATGAGATAGGTGTGGGGGAGGGTCTAACATAACTTTTCTTTTTCTTTAAAAAAAAAAATTAACATTTTTCTTTACTTTTAAAAACTTTTTGAAAAATAGAAACAATATTTTGACTTATTTTTGTAAGAAATTAAGTTAATTTTAAGGAATAGGAAAATCCAAATTAGGATTTCTTATACTTGGTCAAAATAAGATTATTTGTTTGATTTTTAGAGTTAGGAAGATAATTTGTCAAAGTAATTTGGTCTTGATCTTTACCTTGATGAAATATGCACACTTCATACACTTACACACTTAGGGTTCAAAAATAAAGATTCTTATGCCTTATAAAAAAAAAAACAAGTCTAATTATTGATTAGCTAGGTGCTTTGGCCTAAGCAAGCCTTAGTATTTATGCGAAAGATGATTAGATAAGTTATAAAAAATTATATATATATACAAACAAATCTAATTATTGACTAGCTAGGTGCTTTGGCCTAAGCAAGCCTTAGTATTTATGCGAAAGATGATTAGATAAGTTTGAAAAGAAAATCCTCTGATTAAGCTGGGTATTTGTACCTAATAAAGCATAAGTATTCACGCCTAAAAGAGGTTCATATAATAAAATCCTTAGTTTTGTGGCCTTGTTTGCTCGAGTCCTTAAGTCCTAGGGGTGTCTTCTCACCAGGTGCCCTAAGACCGTTTGGTTTGGGAGTCATCGATTAGAGCCTCGTTACATGGGCAGATTAGAAAGCCTAATAGAACTAAGGAATAGTACCCAAAAAAAAAGTATATATAAATAAATAAGGCATAAGAGTTAGAGTTAATGAACCCTTAGTGAAAATTTTCACAGTCACAAGGTGCATATGACTTAGGGTAAAGTAATAGACTAGATGAGAAGTACAATTTGACTCCTTACTTTGATTGATAACAAATTTTGAATAGAGACTAAGTTTAGGAATGAAAAATTCGATTTTCCTATAACTTATAGATTGCTTAGATCTTACAATCATATTTCAAATATTTTTCTCTTTCAAAATGCTTTTCGAAAATACTAACTCTTTATTTCCCTTTCTTTATGGATTTTGTGGGTGCAATCTGCTGAAAACCCTCACGAGACAAAACTCGTCCTCTAGGGGAAACCTAGAGGTTTAACGGCTTGTTGCACATGCTCAGTGCAATCGCGCGACCTGCGAAAGTGGTCTAATAATCCTTAGTATAGTTTAGTTGTTTTGCTCGAGGACGAGCAAAAGATAGGTATGGGGGTGTGATTGGTCGCTAATGTTGCGTATTTAGTATCATATTTCCATACTTATTATAGAATAAAAGCCTGCATTATCCTAATTAATTGCTTAATTTATTTGCAGGCCCAATCTTTAAGGAGATGAAGAGAAATGAGCCCAAAGCCCACCAAAATTCAGAAATAAATCAGAATTAATTCGCACTCACTGAATCAGGGCAAAATCAAGAGGTTGAAAACCGGTTGAGAAGAATCCTCTCAGAATCGATCGGTTAAAGCCAAGAATCCAAGGCCATTTCGTCAGAATCCAGGACTCAAACGAAGAAACCAATTGAAGATAAAAGCAGGAAGTCAAACCGGGAAGACCCACCAACAGGGTGTGGCCACCTGGCCACACCCTGGCCGCGGAAACGCGGCCAAAGCCGCGTTTCCGCGGCATTGTTGGGGAGTTAGGGGGAGCGTTTGCTCCCCCGACCTCCCCGGGATCCTATAGATTGGGCTTTTGCCTATAAAAGGCCTGTACTTGCACTGAAAATGGGACGCCAATGCAGAGTTAGGATTTAGACTAGTTTTTCATTTCTTAGTTTAGGTTTTTGTTTTTCTTTTTCATGTAATTTTAGTTTTTATATATGTAATCCAGAGGAGATCAGACTTTCATCGAAGAATAAGAATGAAGCTTGAGCTATAGTGACAATGGTGTAAGGTTTTCTTTCTTTTCTTTGATTGTTATGAAATCGAATCGATGTTTTTTCGTTGTAAGTACTTTCTTTTAGTCTGCTTCTTCTTCTTCTTTTCTACTTCACTTTTCTTTTTGGTATAACTGTCTTCCAAGTGAGTCTAAAGCATCGAAAGAGCCTTGCCTTTGCGAGTGCCACCGATAGCTCATGACGATGGAATTGTGAGTCTCTCTGTATCATTTCATACTTGAAGTAGTCTTGATGATGTAATGTGGAAGAGACCAAAAATCTACTCTTATGGGTTATGCGCTGATTGCCTCCAATTCAAGGTAAGCTTTTGTTGGAAAGAAGGTGAGTAATTATTTGTATTTCTTTTCTTTTATTTATGTAAATTAAACCACCAACAATACCTCTTCCAAATCGTTTTCACTCTTCTTTCCCAAACTCATTTGTACATAGTTGCTTCTTTCATTTTCTGATTTTTTCCACTTTCTATTCTACCACTTTCTTCTTAACTTTAACATAACTTTCTTTTTCATTTTCTTAACTTAAAAACAGAGAAGAACTCTCATTTTGTTTTCATAACGATTTTAATAAAGAACGTAAACGCTTCTATCGCAAAACCCTCCTTGTGGATCACGATCCGCATAGCCACTTACTATCGCGGTAAGAATTGAGCACTTGCACATCTTCATTTTTAAGTTCTGAAATTTCGTATTTTGTGTGTAGGTCTAGCCTCAATCACATAGTTAGCGGAGCAATTAGTAGTTAATAGCCATGAGTTTTCTTGTTTACTTTGATTTAAAACCAATTTCCTAAATCTTTTTATCACTCTCTTATCGATGTTTTCACCAACTTCTTAGTTCACCTTTGTTTCATCTTCTTTTTATTTTCAAAACCATTCTCTTTTATTTTCACATCGCCGATTTCATCGCCTTCTCCATCTATCACTTCTGTATTTATTTTCTTTTTCTTTTATTTTTTTCATTCTTTAAAGAAAGAAGAATTATTAATATAACACGTGAACAAGAACTATTAATGCTTCTATCGCCTCCCGTCCCTGTGGATTCGACCTGTTGAGCCAATGCTATAACGAAAGTATCGAGGGAACATTAGCATACATATAATTTCATTGATTTCATAAACACACATTTTCAAGTGCTGGTTTTCTCGATCACTGGTTGACTTGTCTTTTTCAGACTCATCAGATTTGGAAGGATTGGAGCTAGATGATGTGGATACTTGTATGCTGTTGTGCTGAATGGGATTGGATGGTATTGATTATCAACTTTCTTTCCTGAACTCAATGTATGAACAATATTATATTGATTAAACTATTAATCCTCTGCCAGATGAACTTAGATAGAATTTCTTGGGTTCGCTAATAGTTGACTAGGCAAAGTACCCTTTGGCCTCTCACTTTGTAAATTAGCTAATTGACTCAGTTGAACCTCTAAACCTGTTATGGCTTGTGCGTTGTTGTTCTGCATTATTTGTATGAGAAACTCTTGGTTCTTCATATCTCTTTCCATAGTCTTCTCAAAATCAGTTATTCTTTTCTCAAGTGGAGGACTTTGGATGAAAGATTGTGGAGCATGGTTAGGAAAGTTTTATTGATAAATGGAAGAATTAGATTGATGATTGGAAGAATTGTGTGAAATCACGTAGAGGGGGGGGGGTGAATAGGTGATAATGCTAATCTATTGAACTGAATGCGGAATTTAAAAACTAATTGCAATTACACAATATCCAATCAACAAGTGATGCACACAACCAAGCCAAGCATATAAGTATGAATGATCAATGTGATATGATGCAAGGCACAAAGTAAAGAGAGAGAGAGATAGAGTAAGAGTAAAGGGATCAAGCGCAAACTACAAGATATGTTTCGAGATTCGAGCACCCAGCTCTACATCCCCGCCTTCACCCAGAAGGATTTTAAGTCCATTAGCTTGTCCACAAAGGACTCCCACAAAGGGAACCTCCACCGAGGATTTGGGACAATCACAATTATAAGGAGTACCCAACTCCTCTCCTTACAAACACAACCTCCTCCTTGAGGCACAACTCCAAGCCAACAAACAATCACCTCACAACTTGAGGGATTAGCACAAAGCTTACACAAGGATCACCTCACCACTTGAGGGATACAACCCAAAGGCACAAAGCCAAGTAAAGATTGGGTTTACAACTTGGTGGTCTAACAAACAACCACAAATAATTTCTTTCTCCCACACAAAGATCATATAGAATAAGAAAGTAGATGTAGCTCAAGTGTGGAGAAAACCAATGGAATGGAAATCAAAATCACAAAGAAAATCTTTGGAAAAAACTAGAAACCAGGATGGAGAAGTTCAATCAAAATCTTTTCTTTTCCCAAAAACCCTTTCTTGATTTTCCAAACCCTAGCAATAACACCAAATGGATTGTTCAATTAAAGTCCAAAAACTTCTTTTGATTGCTGTGAAAACACTGGAGAGTAGGGAAAAATTAGCTCTTCAAAACTTATCCAAATCTTAGAGAAAACTGGCCACTAATGGGGTATTTATAGCCCCCAGAAAAATATAGCCGTTGGCAGCAGATTCTGCCATAAATGGCCTACCGGTCGACCGGTCGGTCGACCGGCCAACGGTCACATTTGACCGTAGGCATCATCCGGTCGACCGCCCGGTCGACCGAAAAGAACAGAGAGCACTGCTCTCAGTTCCGGTCGACCGCCCAGTCGACCGGCCCACTGGGCTGCCAGACGTGCACAGCTCTGTGCACGTCGGTCGACCGCACGGTCGACCGGCTCTTGGTACGGTCGATCGAGCGGTCGACCAACCTGGCCTGTCAACCAGTTCTGGGTCTGAAACAACAGGTAAAAATATTGATAAAAATTCTTTTATCTTAATTAAAAACTCCAATAAACTTGTTTTGACATTGTATATTGAAATATAAACTTGTGAAAAACATTCAAGACAATTACTTAACATTTGAACTCTTTTTAATGTCTAGGAAATTTTACCAAGAACCAAAAACCGTATTTTCTAAAACTTGGATTTTGAATAGAAAATACATTTTGTCCAAAACTCTTCCAAATACAAAAACATGATATTTAAACACTTTGAAGCATGATGCATATGGATAGAAATCCAATAGACATGAAACAAATATATGTCATAGTTTTTGACTTTAATTCCAAAAATATGTTTTGTTAAAAATACCAAAACATGAAACACATGAAATAGACTATCAAACTAAGTTTGTCTAAATAGTTGAAGCATGCATGTATATAGAACAAATCTAAATTACATTAAACCATGTAAACTTGTTTTGATATATTTTCTATTCATGCAAACCAAGATCGGTTAAACCAAAAACCGAAAACCAAAACATGAAACGTGTGTGTTGTGAACTTGAGCATATCATACTATTCTAATCTTTACAATTTGGATCTAAACACAAAACTAAACTATGGTACCGATGTCTTCTTGTAGAGCGCCGTCTCCAAGCCGACTCGATCCAAAACTTCGTGATCCACCGAGCTTGACTCCAATGAGTGCTATAT
Source organism: Agave tequilana (assembly GCA_038442645.1). Lineage (NCBI taxonomy): Eukaryota > Viridiplantae > Streptophyta > Magnoliopsida > Asparagales > Asparagaceae > Agave > Agave tequilana. Next base: position 38,012 of record JAVJIF010033999.1, on the reverse strand, counting down.
ATGATCTTGTCGCTCGGGCTCTTGAATCACCATGTGAATAGCTTCCAAATCATCTTGTTGAAGCTAATCACCAACTAATATCTTGATTAATGATCTGAAACTAAAATCACAAGATTATTAGTACACATAACTACTTGAGTTAATCATCATCAAAACTAGAGTGGAGGGCCTTTGGGCCAACAATCTCCCCCTTTTTGATGATGACAAAACTCATGGAGTTATATATGCATGGATTAAAGTTAAGCTTCAAAGAAGCTCCCCCTTAACTCATGCATAAGGATAAACAACAAATATATGCAATGAATACTAAACATGAAACATGCATAGATATGCATAAAACAATAATAGGCTCTAGATACCAATGAAATTTTCAAAAACAAATAAACATGCTCTAGATACCAATTAATGAAATTTTTAAAAACAAACAAACATGCTCTAGATACCAATTAAACCTCTAGATATCAATTAAACTTAATATATGCAAAACAAAACTAATGATCTCTTTTACAAGCTTTTGATACCAAAAATAAACATGTTCTATAAATAATGCTTTGATACCAAATGAACTTAATAAAAACATAAAACATGCATAATATGCATATATAAACTCAAATTCTTCTCCCCCTTTTTGTCAATCATCAACAAAGGGGTTAAAAACAAAACAAAACTAATAAAAACATATTCTTCTCTTCTTTTTATAAAACAAAGAATCAATCAAGGGATGTTCTCCCCTTTTGGTCTAAAAACAATATGATACCAATTAAAAATGTGTCAAGGAAGTGCATATTGATACCAATTAAAAGTGAAACTATACCAATTAAAAAAACAAAAATCTTGATACCAATTGATAAGTAAACAAACAACATACCAATTGTAAATAAACAATCTTGATATCAATTGAAATTAAACATTACAAGTTTTGAGTTTCTAAACATAAATCTTAATACCAATTGAAATTATTATTCTCTATCATAAAGCAAGGGAGTGGAATACTAAATACCAATTGAAAGATGAAATACAGGATTTTCTCCCCCTTTATGAAATACCAATTAAAACTATGATAAGGCTCGAATTAAGATACCAATTGAAAGCTAAATCAATTGAAACAAAGTTGAAACTCAAGCTTATCATAAACAAGTATATATGTATGGAAAGATTAGATACCAATCGAAATTGATACTAATTGAAATGTAAGCATACATACACAAAAATATATGAGTATACAAGAAATGTTAAGATTGATACCAATTGAAAGAATTCAATGATACCAATTGAAACAACAATAAGATCAAGTGTATATCTCATATTCCTATCCTCCCATTCATGGTTCAAGTTTTTAAATGATTTTCATTGTAAAGCATACATGAACATGATCGCCCATCCATCCGCCCGTTGAAGGTAGGGTTTTCAAAAATAGGTTTGAAAATGTAGTATGTTTGAAAATCTCTACCACAGTGAAGAATACGAACTAGTTGTAGGAAAAACTTTTAAACTAGTACGAAATCCTTCAAGCAAGGAATAAAATAAAATTATTTTTCATGAAACACATGTAAATCACATGATCACTAAACACTCAAAATTCATAAAGCTCATATCATAGTCTCATGAAAACAAATCATGAGTAAACTAATAAAGTGAGTGAACAAGTGTTATGTGACACATATCAACATGAAAATATTCAATTAAGCTTATGTGAAATTCCTTAAAAACATTAACACATGAAAAACTAAATTTTCTTTTCCAATTGAAATTACCTAAAAAACATGAAAATCATGAAACTCACCAAAACGATTTAAACTTCAAGGCATATGTATGTCATGTACAAACTAAAGTATACATATATATCCTAAACATAATGAGTCCACAAAAGTATATGCATGAAGGCACGTGGCTCAAGGGATGTATATGTATAATCATTAGTTTAAACAAGATGGACATATACATGAAGTTAAAACACATGATCAAAGAAACATATCCAAAATGAGAATATAGGTTAAATGCATGAATCATCAAAACTAGACTATACTAGCACATCTAATGGGTACAAATAAGAATTCTAGTACAAACATATATAAAGATTTATTTGTGGCCCACTATATGTACAAGTATAAATCCTAGTCTTAATGAAAACTAACATCTAAACGTATATCCAAAACATGAGGCATAAAACTAGACATAAATCAACATGATAATCATAAAAATGATCATGAAGTAAATCCACATGCTATTAGAATCATGATATACATAATTGCCAAACAATGGTGAGGACACAACAAATGGGACTATCTAAACATGGGTGATCTCAAAAGCTATATATGCATGTCAAAGGTCAAATAGACATGGCATTCAACATACTAAATAAAAATCATAAAACATCCATATGATCATTATGAAGATGCATGTGCATTAGATCTAGGGCATACATATTAGTTTAAACAAGGTGAGAACACTAAATATAGATCCATATAAAACATGGGTGTCTCAAGTAACTAAACATGTATAACACTAAACTAATGATCATGGCATAATCATAATAATCAACAAACATCAAAACATGCTATAAACAATAATATGAAAGCATGTAAAAATATAAACGGGAGTTAGAGATAGATACCAAAACCGATGAAGGCACCTCTCTAGTTCTCCAAACCAATGGTGGTCTTCTCCACCAAACTCCCTTGAAAGTGATGCATCCAAATTGTTTTCTTTAAGCACGGAACGCATCCACTTCAAGGCACCAATACTCTAACGTGATGCGAGAGCCACTCCTACATCAAAAATCAAAGGGGTGGTCTTTGGTACCCATTTTCTTTTGGGTCCATAGGGGTTAGTGTCTTTTCTAACCCAAACAAGATTACATGCTAAATTTTCATTATGTAAACGATCATAGCAAAATCTAGCAAGATGGCCTTTTCGGCCACAATGTGTACATGTTTACACATGAGCATACGTGTGATGGTGGTGACCGTGGAAAGCATGTGTATGCTGTGATGGGTGTACATGTAAGGATGGAACTTGTTTCTTGCGAGCCAAGGTTTCCAAGCGTGTATGATTCAATGTACATTGGCTCAAAGCGTAGCCCAAACAATCTACACTTTTCTTCAAAACATTTATGTCATTTTCAATACTAGAAGATAAAGTGGAGCATGCAATAGGTGTGCAAGAAGAAGAAGCTATACTAGTATGGCACACATGAGAATCTATATCAATTTTTAAAGATTCATTTTTCTTTAAAGCAAGATCCAATTCTTTTGTAATGAAATCAATTTCATTTTTCAAAACAAGGTTATCTTTTAAAACAAAATCTAATTTAGAAGATAAAACCTCATTGTTTTTCACAACATCATCACAATCATTTTTGCTTTTTAAAACATCAATCTCTTTTAGGGCAAGGTCTAGTTGAGATTTAAGTGAGTCACGTTCACTAGTATTCTCTTCCTTCTCTTGCAAAACCGATTCAAAAGTAGAGCACAAATCCTTCATTTCTTCTTTTAATTCAAGGTTCTTCTTTTTCAAAAGTTCATGTTTTTCAAAGAATTTTTCAAGCTTTGTGGCAAGTTCAACATTTAAATTTTGAACTTCTAAACATCCATAGCAATAAGTGCTAGAGCAATCATCTAATTGAGAATCCGATTGTACCTCAAGGGAGTCTTTCCCTTGGACCATGAGGCAATGCTCGTCGGACATGTCTCTCCTAGATCTTCTCAACTTGTTGATAATCCTTGGTAGTTCGGGAGAAGTCAATATGCTCCAAACCGCAAAAGCCGAATCATAATGATCAAACACATATAAAAGATCTTCATTAAGAGATGCTCTAAGTGTTTTAAGTGCTAATGCATTTGCCTTTTTATGCTTTCTATGATTTGGGAAGGATTCATTAGTAGTGGCTTGATAAACTAAATGCCCTAGGGTTTTCAAATGACTACTCATATTGGCCTTCCAAATATAAAGTCTAAAAAAGTCAAACATAGGAGGGCTATCCATGAGTACAAACTAAATGTGTGCAAATAAAAATGCAAATGAAGATTAGCAAACCAAGATCACACTCCAAGGTGGTTAAACCTAAATATCAGCAGCGTAGGCTCTGATACCAATTGAAATCACCTAGAGGGGGGGGGGGTGAATAGGTGATAATGCTAATCTATTGAACTGAATGCGGAATTTAAAAACTAATTGCAATTACACAATATCCAATCAACAAGTGATGCACACAACCAAGCCAAGCATATAAGTATGAATGATCAATGTGATATGATGCAAGGCACAAAGTAAAGAGAGAGAGATAAAGAGTAAGAGTCAAGGGATCAAGCGCAAACAACAAGATATGTTTCGAGATTCGAGCACTCAGCTCTACATCCCCGCCTTCACCAGAAGGATTTTAAGTCCAGTAGCTTGTCCACAAAGGACTCCCACAAAGGGAACCTCCACCGAGGATTTGGGGCAATCACAATTACAAGGAGTACCCAACTCCTCTCCTTACAAACACAACGTCCTCCTTGAGGCACAACTCCAAGCCAACAATTAATCACCTCACAACTTGAGAGATTAGCACAAAGCTTACACAAGGATCACCTCACCACTTGAGGGATACAACCCAAAGGCACAAAGCCAAGTAAAAATTGGGTTTACAACTTGGTGGTCTAACAAACAACCACAAACAATTTCTTTCTCCCACACAAAGATCCTATAGAATAAGAAAGTAGATGTGGCTCAAGTGTGGAGAAAACCAATGGAATGGAAATCAAAATCACAAAGAAAATCTTTGGGAAAAACTAGAAACCAAGATGGAGAAGTTCAATCAAAATCTTTTCCCAAAAACCCTTCCTGATTTTCCAAACCCTAGCAATAACACCAAATGGATTGTTCAATTAAAGTCCAAAAACTTCTTTTGATTGCTGTGAAAACACTGGAGAGTAGGGAAAAATTAGCTCTTCAAAACTTATCCAAATCTTAGAGAAAACTGGCCACTAATGGGGTATTTATAGCCCCCAGAAAAATATAGCCGTTGGCAGCAGATTCTGCCAAAAATGGCCTACCGGTCGACCGGTCGGTCGACCGGCCAACGGTCACATTTGACCGTAGGCATCATCCGGTCGACCGCCCAGTCGACCGAAAAGAACAGGGAGCACTGCTCTCAGTTCTGGTCGACCGCCCGGTCGATCGGCCCACTGGGCTGCCAGACGTGCACAGCTCTGTGCACGTCGGTCGACCGCACGGTCGACCGGCCCTTGGTACGGTCGACCGAGCGGTCGACCGACCTGGCCTGTCAGCCAGTTCTGGGTCTGAAACAACAGGTAAAAATATTGATAAAAATTCTTTTATCTTAACTAAAAACTCCAATAAACTTGTTTTGACATTGTATATTGAAATATAAACTTGTGAAAAACATTCCAAGACAATTACTTAACATTTGAACTCTTTTTAATGTCTAGGAAATTTTACAAAGAACCAAAAACCGTATTTTCTAAAACTTGAATTTTTGAATAGAAAATACGTTTTGTCCAAAACTCTTCCAAATACAAAAACATGATATTTAAACACTTTGAAGCATGATGCATATGGATAGAAATTCAATATACATGAAACAAATATATATCATAGTTTTTGACTTTAATTCCAAAAATATGTTTTGTTAAAAATACCAAAACATGAAACACATGAAATAGACTATCAAACTAAGTTTGTCTAAATAGTTGAAGCATGCATGTATATAGAACAAATCTAAATTACATTAAACCATGTAAACTTGTTTTGATATATTATCTATTCATGCAAACCAAGATCGGTTAAACCAAAAACCGAAAACCAAAACATGAAACGTGTGTGTTGTGAACTTGAGCATATCATACTATTCTAATCTTTACAATTTGGATCTAAACACAAAACTAAACTATGGTACCGATGTCTTCTTGTAGAGCGCCGTCTCCAAGCCGACTCGATCCAAAACTTCGTGATCCACCGAGCTTGACTCCAATGAGTGCTATATATGATCTTGTCGCTCGGGCTCTTGAATCACCATGTGAATAGCTTCCAAATCATCTTGTTGAAGCTAATCACCAACTAATATCTTGATTAATGATCTGAAACTAAAATCACAAGATTATTAGTACACATAACTACATGAGTTAATCATCATCAAAACTAGAGTGGAAGGCCTTTGGGCCAACAATCTCCCCCCTTTTGATGATGACAAAACTCATGGAGTTATATATGCGTGGATTAAAGTTAAGCTTCAAAGTAGCTCCCCCTTAACTCATGCATAGGGATAAACAACAAATATATGCAATGAATACTAAACATGAAACATGCATAGATATGCATAAAACAATAATAGGCTCTAGATACCAATGAAATTTTCAAAAATAAATAAACATGCTCTAGATACTAATTAATGAAATTTTCAAAAACAAACAAACATGCTCTAGATACCAATTAAACCTCTAGATATCAATTAAACTTAATATATGCAAAACAAAACTAATGATCTCTTTTACAAGCTTTTGATACCAAAAATAAACATGTTCTATAAATAATGCTTTGATACCAAATGAACTTAATAAAAACATAAAACATGCATAATATGCATATATAAACTCAAATTCTTCTCCCCCTTTTTGTCAATCATCAACAAAGGGGTTATAAACAAAACAAAACTAATAAAAACATATTCTTCTCTTCTTTTATATAAAACAAAGAATCAATCAAGGGATGTTCTCCCCTTTTTGGTCTAAAAACAAATATGATACCAATTAAAAATGTGTCAAAGAAGTGCATATTGATACCAATTAAAAGTGAAACTATACCAATTAAAAAAAAAAAATCTTGATACCAATTGATAAGTAAACAAACAACATTCCAATTGTAAATAAACAATTTTGATATCAATTGAAATTAAACATTACAAGTTTTGAGTTTCTAAACTTAAATCTTAATACCAATTGAAATTATTATTCTCTATCATAAAGCAAGGGAGTGGAATACTAAATACCAATTGAAAGATGAAATACAGGATTTTCTCCCCCTTTATGAAATACCAATTAAAATTATGATAAGGCTCGAATAAGATACCAATTGAAAGTTAAATCAATTGAAACAAAGTTGAAACTCAAGCTTATCATAAACAAGTATATATGTATGGAAAGATTAGATACCAATCGAAATTGATACTAATTGAAATGTAAGCATACATACACAAAAATATATGAGTATACAAGAAATGTTAAGATTGATACCAATTGAAAGAATTCAATGATACCAATTGAAACAACAATAAGATCAAGTGTATATCTAATATTCCTATCCTCCCATTCTTGGTTCAAGCTTTTAAATGATTTTCATTGCAAAGCATACATGAACATGATCGCCCATCCATCCGTCCATTGAAGGTAGGGGTTTTCAAAAATAGGTTTGAAAATGTAGTATGTTTGAAAATCTCTACCAAAGTGAAGAATACGAACTAGTTGTAGGAAAAACTTTTAAACTAGTACGAAATCCTTCAAGCAAGGAATAAAACAAAATTATTTTTCATGAAACACATGTAAATCACATGATCACTAAACACTCAAAATTCATAAAGCTCATATCATAGTCTCATGAAAACAAATCATGAGTAAACTAATAAAGTGAGTGAACAAGTGTTATGTGACACATATCAACATGAAAATATTCAATTATGCTTATGTGAAATTCCTTAAAAACATTAACACATGGAAAACTAAATTTTCTTTTCCAATTGAAATTACCTAAAAAACATGAAAATCATGAAACTCACCAAAACGATTTAAACTTCAAGGCATATGTATGTCATGTACAAACTAAAGTATACATACATATCCTAAACATAACGAGTCCACAAAAGTATATGCATGAAGGCACGTGGCTCAGGGGATGTATATGTATAATCAATAGTTTAGACAAGATGGACATATACATGAAGTTAAAACACATGATCAAAGAAACATATCCAAAATGAGAATATAGGTTAAAATGCATGAATCATCAAAACTAGACTATACTAGCACATCTAATGGGTACAAATAAGAATTCTAGCACAAACATATATAAAGATTTATTTGTGGCCCACTATATGTACAAGTATAAATCCTAGTCTTAATGAAAACTAACATCTAAACGTATATCCAAAACATGAGGCATAAAACTAGACATAAATCAATATGATAATCATAAAAATGATCATGAAGTAAATCCACATGCTATTAGAATCATGATATACATAATAGCCAAACAATGGTGAGAACACAACAAATGGGACTATCTAAGCATGGGTGATCTCAAAAGCTATATATGCATGTCAAAGGTCTAATAAACATGGCATTCAACATACTAAACAAAAATCATAAAACTTCCATATGATCATTATGAAGATGCACGTGCATTAGATCTAGGGCATACATATTAGTTTAAACAAGGTGAGAACACTAAATATAGATCCATATAAAACATGGGTGTCTCAAGTAACTAAACATGCATAACACTAAACTAATGATCATGGCATAATCATAATAATCAACAAACATCAAAACATGCTATAAACAATAATATGAAAGCATGTAAAAATATAAATGGGAGTTAGAGATAGATACCAAAACCGATGAAGGCACCTCTCTAGTTCTCCAAACCAATGATGGTCTTCTCCACCAAACTCCCCTTGAAAGTGATGCATCCAAATTGTTTTCTTTAAGCTCGGAACGCATCCACTTCAAGGCACCAATACTCTCTCGTGATGCGAGAGCCCACTCCTACATCAAAAATCAAAGGGGTGGTCTTTGGTACCCATTTTCATTTGGATCCATAGGGGTTAGTGTCTTTTCTAACCCAAACAAGATTACATGCTAAATTTTCATTATGTAAACGATCATAGCAAAATCAAGCAAGATGCCTTTTCGGTCACAATGTGTACATGTGTACACATGAGCATACGTGTGATGGTGGTGACCGTGGAAAGCATGTGTATGCCGTGATGGGTGTACATGTAAGGATGGAACTTGTTTCTTGCGAGCCAAGGTTTCCAAGCGTGTATGATTCAATGTACATTGGCTCAAAGTGGAGCCCAAACAATCTACACTTTTCTTCAAAACATTTATGTCATTTTCAATACTAGAAGATAAAGTGGAGCATGCAATAGGTGTGCAAGAAGAAGAAGCTAAACTAGTATGGCACACATGAGAATCTATATCAATTTTTAAAGATTCATTTTTCTTTAAAGCAAGATCCAATTCTTTTGTAATGAAATCAATTTCATTTTTCAAACAAGGTTATCTTTTAAAAAAAAATCCAATTTAGAACATAAAACCTCATTGTTTTTCACAACATCATCACAATCATTTTTACTTTTTAAACATCAATCTCTGTTAGGGCAAGGTCTAGTTGAGATTTAAGTGAGTCACGTTCACTAGTATTCTCTTCCTTCTCTTGCAAAACCGATTCAAAAGTAGAGCACAAATCCTTCATTTCTTCTTTTAATTCAAGGTTCTTCTTTTTCAAAAGTTCATGTTTTTCCAAAAATTTTTCAAGCTTCGTGGCAAGTTCAACATTTAAATTTTGAACTTCTAAACATCCATAGCAATAAGTGCTAGAGCTATCATCTAATTGAGAATCCGATTGTACCTCAAGGGAGTCTTTCCCTTGGACCATGAGGCAATGCTCGTCGGACATGTCTCTCCTAGATCTTCTCAACTTGTTGATAATCCTTGGTAGTTCGGGAGAAGTCAATATGCTCCAAACTGCAAAAGCCGAATCATAATGATCAAACACATATAAAAGATCTTCATTAAGAGATGCTCTAAGTGTTTTAAGTGCTAATGCATTTGCCTTTTTATGCTTGCTATGATTTGGGAAGGATTCATTAGTAGTGGCTTGATAAACTAAATGCCCTAGGGTTTTCAAATGACTACTCATATTGGCCTTCCAAATATCAAGTCTAAAAAAGTCAAACATTGGAGGGCTATCCATGAGTGCAAACTAAATGTGTGCAAATGAAAATGCAAATGAAGATTAGCAAACCAAGATCACACTCCAAGGTGGTTAAACCTAAATATCAGGAGCGTAGGCTCTGATACCAATTGAAATCACCTAGAGGGGGTGAATAGGTGATAATGCTAATCTATTGAACTGAATGCGGAATTTAAAAACTAATTGCAATTACACAATATCCAATCAACAAGTGATGCACACAACCAAGCCAAGCATATAAGTATGAATGATCAATGTGATATGATGCAAGGCACAAAGTAAAGAGAGAGAGAGAGAGATAGAGTAAGAGTCAAGGGATCAAGCGCAAACAACAAGATATGTTTCGAGGTTCGAGCACCCAGCTCTACATCCCCGCCTTCACCCAGAAGGATTTTAAGTCCACTAGCTTGTCCACAAAGGACTCCCACAAAGGGAACCTCCACCAAGGATTTGGGGCAATCACAATTACAAGGAGTACCCAACTCCTCTCCTTACAAACACAACCTCCTCCTTGAGGCACAACTCCAAGCCAACAAACAATCACCTCACAACTTGAGGGATTAGCACAAAGCTTACACAAGGATCACCTCACCACTTGAGGGATACAACCCAAAGGCACAAAGCCAAGTAAAGATTGGGTTTACAACTTGGTGGTCTAACAAACAACCACAAACAATTTCTTTCTCCCACACAAAGATCCTATAGAATAAGAAAGTAGATGTAGCTCAAGTGTGGAGAAAACCAATGGAATGGAAATCAAAATCACGAGGAAAATCTTTGGGAAAAACTAGAAACCAAGATGGAGAAGTTCAATCAAAATCTTTTCCCAAAAACCCTTTCTTGATTTTTCAAACCCTAGCAATAACACCAAATGGATTGTTCAATTAAAGTCCAAAAACTTCTTTTGATTACTGTGAAAACACTGGAGAGTAGGGAAAAATTAGCTCTTCAAAACTTATCCAAATCTTAGAGAAAACTGGCCACTAATGGGGTATTTATAGCCCCCAGAAAAGTATAGCCGTTGGCAGCAGATTCTGCCAAAAATGGCCTACCGGTCGACCGGTCGGTCGACCGGCCAACGGTCACATTTGACCGTAGGCATCATCCGGTCGACTGCCCGGTCGACCGAAAAGAACAGAGAGCACTGCTCTCAGTTCCGGTCGACGGCCCGGTCGACCGGCCCACTGGGCTGCCAGACGCGCACAGCTCTGTGCACATCGGTCGACCTCACGGTCGACCGGCCCTTGGTACGGTCGACCGAGCGGTCGACCGACCTGGCCTGTCAGCCAGTTCTGGGTCTGAAACAACAGGTAAAAATATTGATAAAAATTCTTTTATCTTAATTAAAAACTCCAATAAACTTGTTTTGACATTGTATATTGAAATATAAACTTGTGAAAAACATTCCAAGACAATTACTTAACATTTGAACTCTTTTTAATGTCTAGGAAATTTTACCAAGAACCAAAAACCGTATTTTCTAAAACTTGAATTTTTGAATAGAAAATACGTTTTGTCCAAAACTCTTCCAAATACAAAAACATGATATTTAAACACTTTGAAGCATGATGCATATGGATAGAAATCCAATATACATGAAACAAATATATATCATAGTTTTTGACTTTAATTCCAAAAATATGTTTTGTTAAAAATACCAAAACATGAAACACATGAAATAGACTATCAAACTAAGTTTGTCTAAATAGTTGAAGCATGCATGTATATAGAACAAATCTAATATACATTAAACCATGTAAACTTATTTTGATATATTATCTATTCATGCAAACCAAGATCGGTTAAACCAAAAACTGAAAATCAAAACATGAAACGTGTGTGTTGTGAACTTGAGCATATCATACTATTATAATCTTTACAATTTGGATCTAAACACAAAACTAAACTATGGTACCAATGTCTTCTTGTAGAGCGCCGTCTCCAAGCCGACTCGATCCAAAACTTCGTGATCCACCGAGCTTTACTCCAATGAGTGCTATATATGATCTTGTCGCTCGGGCTCTTGAATCACCATGTGAATAGCTTCCAAATCATCTTGTTGAAGCTAATCACCAACTAATATCTTGATTAATGATCTGAAACTAAAATTACAAGATTATTAGTACACATAACTACATGAGTTAATCATCATCAAAACTAGAGTGGAAGGCCTTTGGGCCAACATTGTGATGGTAATTGGGTTGATGATTGGAAGAATTATGATTATGATTGAAATATTGGATGTTCTTTGACCTTGAGTGGTTATTGTTGTTTTGACTCCATGAGAAATTCAGGTAATTTCTCCAGCCTGGTACGTTTGAGCATAAGGATTGTTATGGGGCCATGAAAATGCCGCATTCATGGGCTCAGGATACATTTATTGAGTCTTAAAAATAGGACACTCCTCAAATACATGGTTCACTACTTGACAGTAGTACAACCCGGAGTTGGAAATTGGTTTGAGCTGACTTGGTTGACTAGAACTGGGTCCTTTATTTCTAGAGCTTCCAATCTTCTTATTAGGCTAGAATTTTTTGCCTCAGAAACTATGGATGATTCTATTGAACAGAGACCTCCTTTTGAAGAGATAGGATTTGTGTTCCTATACTTTTCGGGAGTAAATCTCCATTTGAGGGTTTTTTCCAACTAGGTCCTCAAATAAATTCCTGATTGTGATCCAATATTGCATATTTTACCTCATTATTCCCATGCATTTTTGTAATAAATATATGATTTTTACTCATCTTCTCTATATATTTGCAGGTATACACTCTAATGGAGAGATAATCCAATAATCACTTTAATTAGCAATAATTAAAGGGATTAAATCCAAGATTAAGATAAAGCCCAAACTTGAATCCAAGATCCAGAGAGATCCGCGTAACAACTGAAGATTCCAGAAGGCCACGTGGCTAACCAACTAACACCAAATCGTACCAAAAATCTGGGCTCAACGGCCCAGATCTTGCCGCAAATTCTGGGATTTTCCCGCGCTTTGCGACGGTTTTGAGGCCGTTGGATCTCGGATTTTGCGCCAACAGACTAGATCTCGAAGCTTCTCTCAGGGCCTATAAATATTGGACCTATGACCTGCGAGCAAAGACTAAATGGAGAAGAGAGGAGAATTCATAGTTGTTGTAATTTTGTTTAGTTTTTCTCTAGGTTTAGTTCTTTAGATCCCTCTTCTTCTTCCCTAGAATTCATTGTAAAAGAGAGTGATTGTGAGAGAGAGAGCTTGTGTAATCAAGGGTGACACTTGAAGCAACAAGGATTGATCCATTCTCCTTCCTCTACTTGAGCTTGGTTCTAGTTTATGTGCTTTCTTTAATTGCTTTCTTTATTGCTTTCTTTAATTCCTTGCAAATTTACTTCATGCTTTGTTTTACTTCTCTAATGGCTTTTAGCTAATTCCTTCTCCATGTACTAGCTAACCACTAGCCTTGCCATCTTCACTAACTCATGGGTGATTGCTTTTGTTCATCTTGCAAATTGTATGGTCTTCTCTTCTCCGATGGGTTAAACCACTCATTCGACAAGTGAGAAAGTATTAGATCAACACGCGAGACGAATCCACGCCGATGGAGTGACAACATGAGGCAAGCCTTCACTATCACAGAGTTTAGTAAGTATTGGTAAGGTAGTAAGGTAAGCTAGTCATGGAATGCTTCTTCTTTAAGTTTCCTTTTCTTTTCTTGTGAATACCAAATCTCACTCTTGATTTCTTTTCCGACTTTTTCACCATGAACATATCATCCTTTCTTTAGTTTCTTTTTCCTTTGATTCATTATTTTTATTAGCATAGAAGAATTCTCGTTTACATTTCTTCACTACGATTCGTAACGCTTCCATCGCTAGCTCTCCCTGAGAATCGACTCGATATAACCTTATGCTATAGCGGAGACAAGAAAGGGTACATCAAATACATTTTTATACTCATAATAAGTATACCTTCTTAGTCTAATCAATTTTTGGCGCCGTTGCCGGGGAGAGCAACGTTTTTGGTTTAAAGTGAAGTACTAAACGAATCTTCTTCTCTGTTGCAGGTTACAGGTTGAAGAAACAGACATTCTTGCATTGCAGTGACATATAAGTGGACCTGGGCCTCTGCTCTCGAAAGCAGAGACCAGGATCCTCAGATTTGCCGCGGAATCTGGGTATTTGCCGCAGATCCGCGGCAATCTTGAGATCACTACTCACAAATTTTCTGCAGGGCTTTGCTCTCTGCAAAATACATCTGCTGCAATAATTCTTTTCCTGTATTCTTTACCATATACCTGCTTAATTAATCAACAGTAAAAAGTTGGTTGAAATTGTTAAAAATTGTTTAGACACTTGCATTTTAGGCACGTGTCTTTCAATTCTTTTACTTTTACTGTTGAAGAGTGCTGGAGGCAAGGTACGTTTTGCATTGCATATAGACTAGGAATCATCTCTTGCTTGATTTTCATGCTTTGAGTGAATCCTTGATTTTTCTTGTACACTTGCACAATTCAATTTTAAGGGCATAACCCGTAAATAAGATAAGGTGGGGATTTCATTACCCTTTCCTTAGCCCGAAAATCATTTTCCCAAGCACTCACTAACCCAAGCCTAATTTAATAAAAAAGTAGACGTTGGCCCTAGGGACATCTCGGACTCATTTAGGAGATTATCCTAAGGGGGAAAAGTGTTGGAATTTAACTCTTGCAAAATCAGTGTCTAGGAAAGGGGTTGAGGGCCGAAAGCCCGAAGGTTGTTGGTTACTTAATTAAGGAACGTCTCCGGACGGAAAACCTCCCACCAACCTTACCCTTCCCTGGCTGATTAGCTTGTGGTTAGAGTCTACACTAAACCTCCCGTGGACAGTCTATCAGTTAGGAGTCGTCTAGGTCCTAAGTCTACCCTAACTTAGGTTAGAATTTTTCTTTCTTTTGTTTGTTTTTTTTTTGTTTGTATTTGATTGTGTGATATGGCTTACAATTACAATTCTTTCCATCCTAATAATAATCCATATTTCATACCATCTCCATATTCGGATAATTCCAACCCGGTGTTTTACAATATGCACCAACCAAATACACCGGGTTGGCCTTATCCGAATCAATATGACCCATACCCCCCATCTAACAATTATAATGTCCAAAATAATTTCAACTCTTCATCGAGTCATTGGGGATTCCAGTCCCCCGAGTTTAATTATCAACCTCCTTGTTCACCATTTCCACCAAGTCCACAATATTCACAAAATTCATTTCCCGATTCCGCTTCATATACTCCTTTTTCTGAACCATTTGAAGAAAAATCTGAGTTACTAAGGAGTTTAGAAGCCAATTTACAGAGAGCTGAGCAAACACTTCCAGAACCATTTGCCTCTCCAATTCCACAGTATTTTCAAGAGTCTTACTCACTTCCACCTTTCCTAATGAACAACCATTTGCCTTGGAAACGAGTAAAGATCTCTTGTGTGAGTCCACTTTTCCATCACCACCATTTTTGACTCACAATTTCATCACCAATTCCAAGACAACACTTCATCTTTTCATCAAAACAATGAAATCATCAATTATGGAAAGATGCTTGAAGACATGACTCATGCTCAAAATGCTAGAAATCGTGACTTAGATTTGATGATCCAAACTCTTCATTCTCATCCTATTTCTAATGTCACTAGCCACTCTGTTAAAACCAAAGAGTCATGTAGTCTTAGAAATCTAGATTCAATTTCAGCACACTCACCTGAACTTGTCCAAACTTCAAATCCTATTGACATTTTGGCAAGTTTTTCATTTCCTAAAATTGAACTTGTCCAAACGTCAAATCCCATTGACATTTTGGCAAGTTTTTCATCTCCTAAACCTGAACTTGTCCAAACTACAGATCCAATTGACATTTTGGCAAGTTTTCCTTTCCCTGAAATTGAACTTGAACATGATTATGATCCTGAACTTCCACTTGATGATTCAATTTTCCTTCCTGATTCAATTATGACTCCGGTGTCTTCACCTGATTTCACTTCATTTCCCGAGTCAGTATTGGATCCAGTGCCAATCCATTTTGAAATTGAATCACCAATCTTTGATGATCATAGTGAACTTGACCAATTCCATACTTTTGAAAGTCCCATTGATAAGTTGGCAAGTTCACATTTTTGTGGAATTGAATTACATGAGGAATGTGATCTTGAACTCCAACTTCTTGATTCAATTCTTTTTCCTGATTCAATAATGACTCCGGTATCTTTACCTGACTTCAATCTTTTCCCGGAGTCGACATTGGATCCTGTCCCAATTCATAATGAAGTTGAATCACACATCTTTGAGGATCACATTGAACTTGACCAATTATACTCTTTTGATGATCCTATTGACAAATTGGCAAGTTCTCCATTTATTGAACTACATGAGGAATGTGACCTTGATTTTCTCAATCTCTTTACTTCTGAAACTGATTGTACAATTCTGACGGAAAACATTGACCTTAGTTTTGAAGAATTGTATGGCGATGAGCTTGAATTCCTTAATATTGGAAGTAAAGAGATATCACCTTTAGAAAGTCACATTCTATCATTGGACAATGATTGTGGACTAGAGCTTCATTTTCTTGACTTGGACCCAATTTCCGAACTCATTCCGACTCCTGCACCATCACTTGACTTAAGTCACATTCCTGAGTCGGTATCAATTCCTGTCCTTCCTGAGTCCAAGTCAACTGTCCTATCATTTCATACACCATTCTGGGACAAGGATCTTGATAAATTTGACTCTGAAATTATTTTAAAAATTTGGAAATTAGATGGGGTCATGTACATAATAAAAATCTTCCATGCATACATCATTCTTGTGGGTCATATTCTTGAAATTTCTGGTGGGTTCCTCAAAACCCAAAGAAAAGATGATTGGGCCATGTTTCGTGGACCAATCAGACCACCACCGGAACCACCACCTTAAGGTAATTTTTTTCTTCCCTCTTCATTCTTGTTTCATGCATACATATATCATGATGCATTGAGGACAATGCATGAAATAAGTGTGGGGGAGGGTTTACTAACATAGAGTTTTTAGATTTTCTTTCTTTTACACTTCTTTTAGAAAATAAAAAAAAATAATAATAAAAATAAAAATAAAAAAATAAAAACTTTTTGAAATAAGAGACAAAGTTTTGTTCTATTTTTAAGAAAATTAAGATGTATCTTAGAAATTAAGAAAGCCTTAATTATGACATCTTAAACATAGTTGAAGTAATAGATCTTGTTTGAGATTATAGGATAAGTAAGTAAAATTGGTGAGATATTCTTATCTTGAATTTTTTGCCTTAGATAAGTATGCACTTCACACTTACACATTTTTTGGGATGGAAACAAAGACCAAAAATGCCATAAAAAAAATATAAAAAAGAAAAAAGAAAGAAAAATAAAGATATAAATAAAGCATCACTTATTAAGCTGGATAATTGTGCCTCAAGAAGCATGATTACTCACGCCTAACGGTGATCTCACTTATTAAGCTGGATAATTGTGCCTCAAGAAGCATGATCATTCACGCCTAACGGTGATAAAAAAATCCCCTTTAGTTTCGTGGCCTTTTCTACTCGAGACCTTAAACCCGAGGGATGTTTTCTCATCTGGTGCCCTAAGACCGTCTGGTTTGGGAGTCATCGGTTAAAGGCTCGCTACAAGGGTAGACTAGAAAGCCTAAACTAAGGGAAGAAAAAAGCAGAAAAAGAAAAAATATATATATATATATATAAATAAATAAATGGCTTGATGGTTGGAGTTGAAATCCCAGAAATCTTCACTTACACGGTGTGCATACTATCTAGGTTTTATGAAAGATAAAATATTCAATCCAATTTTGAACTCTTACCTTAATTAAAAACAAGATCTTGCATGGATACTAAGTTTAAGGAAGAATAATTATAGGTGGACTTATGACCTAGGATCACTTATATTTTTGCAAAAATAGTTCGGAAACATATCTCTTATTCAAAATGCGTTTTCAAAATACTAACATTTGTCTTCTTTCTTTATGGATTTTGTGGGTGCAATCCGCTGAAAACCCTCAGGAGACAACACTCCTCCTCTAGGGTAACCTAGAGGTTTAACGGCTTGTTGCACACGCTCAGTGCAATCGCGTCACCTGCGAAAGTGGTGTAATAAATTGGTAGTTTAGAGATTTCTTTTTCTTTGTTTTTGCTCGGGACGAGCAAAGAATAAGTGTGGGGGTGTGATTGTGATCCAATATTGCATATTTTACCTCATTATTCCCATGCATTTTTGTAATAAATATATGATTTTTACTCATCTTCTCTATATATTTGCAGGTATACACTCTAATGGAGAGATAATCCAATAATCACTTTAATTAGCAATAATTAAAGGGATTAAATCCAAGATTAAGATAAAGCCTAAACTTGAATCCAAGATCCAGAGAGATCCGCGTAACAACTGAAGATTCCAGAAGGCCACGTGGCTAACCAACTAACAACCAAATCGTACCAGAAAATCTGGGCTCAACGGCCCAGATCTTGCCGCAAATTCTGGGATTTTCCCGCGCTTTTGCGGCGGTTTTGAGGCCGTTGGATCTCAGATTTTGCGCCAACAGACTAGATCTCGAAGCTTCTCTCAGGGCCTATAAATATTGGACCTATGACCTGCGAGCAAAGACTAAATGGAGAAGAGAGGAGAATTCATTAGTTGTTGTAATTTTGTTTAGTTTTTCTCTAGGTTTAGTTCTTTAGATCCCTCTTCTTCTTCCTAGAATTCATTGTAAAAGAGAGTGATTGTGAGAGAGAGAGCTTGTGTAATCAAGGGTGACACTTGAAGCAACAAGGATTGATCCATTCTCCTTCCTCTACTTGAGCTTGGTTTTATGTGCTTTCTTTAATTGCTTTCTTTATTGCTTTCTTTAATTCCTTGCAAATTTACTTCATGCTTTGTTTTACTTCTCTAATGGCTTTTAGCTAATTCCTTCTCCATGTACTAGCTAACCACTAGCCTTGCCATCTTCACTAACTCATGGGTGATTGCTTTTGTTCATCTTGCAAGTTGTATGGTCTTCTCTTCTCCGATGGGTTAAACCACTCATTCGACAAGTGAGAAAGTAATTAGATCAACACGCGAGACGAATCCACGCCGATGGAGTGACAACATGAGGCAAGCCTTCACTATCACGGAGTTTAGTAAGTATTGGTAAGGTAGTAAGGTAAGCTAGTCATGGAATGCTTCTTCTTTAAGTTTCCTTTTCTTTTCTTGTGAATACCAAATCTCACTCTTGATTTCTTTTCTGACTTTTTCACCATGAACATATCCATCCTTTCTTTAGTTTCTTTTCCTTTGATTCATTATTTTTATTAGCATAGAAGAATTCTCGTTTACATTTCTTCACTACGATTCGTAACGCTTCCATCGCTAGCTCTCCCTGAGAATCGACTCGGTATAGCCTTATGCTATAGCGGAGACAAGAAAGGGTACATCAAATACATTTTTATACTCATAATAAGTATACCTTCTTAGTCTAATCAATTCCACCCTTGGTTTTCATCCTTTTGTAAGAATCCTCTTGGCACATGGTTTCTAAGTGGGTTTTGTTCTGGTAGTATAAACTGTCATAGAGAGTTTAGCATTTCTGCTACTTCTCTATAACATGTTGAGGACACTAGATAAGGAGGTCTTTGAAGCATTCAAAGTACATCCAAAATGGTTCACTAGATTCTTACTTGAACTGCATGATATTCTTCATAATGAGAGCAATCTTGTGAATTGAATAGAATTTCTTCAAGAAGATCTTGATGAAACCATCCCACGATGTGATGGAATTGGTGCCTAAGCTGTTGATTAGTCTCTAAAACAGCATATTTCATACCACATTTTCACATTTATTTCATATTAAATTTTGCTAATAATAACTCTCTTGTATGTTTCTAGGTCCATGGTGTGCAATGAAGAAGACCCTAAATCACCATTTAATAGGTGATTAAAGGCCTATAATATAGCCATTGACTTTGGAGAGCAGTTTCGTCAAAGCCAGGGGCCCAAAACCAGAACCGAAACAGGCAGCCGACAGGGGTCCAAACGTGCGGCGCGCAGCAGGTGGCGCTGCGCGAGCTGCTCTGGTACAGCCACGGAAATGCGGCTTTGGCCGTGTTTTCGCGGCCATACGGGCGCGGCCGCGCCCGTACTTTGGGCCAGGGGTTCTTCCCCTGGCCCCCTTTCCCCTGGTGCCTATAAACCCCCCCTGAGGTTCAAAAGATGGAGATATACAGAGAGTTAGGGTAGTTTTCTTTTCTTGTTGTAGTTTAGGTTAGTTTTCTTCTTCCTCTTTGTATTTTTCATTTCTTTTAGATCTTATAATAGGAGAGAGAGTGGTACAAGGGTGAAAAGTAAGAGTACTTGTAATATAAGGTGACAAGCTATGAAAGGTTCTCGCTTTACCTCTCTTTGTTTTCTTCTCTCTAACTCCTTTTACATGTTTAGCTAATTTTCTCTCATGGCAAATAACTACTAACACACTAACTTGCTAACTTCTTATATGATAATCCACATGAATCTAATAACCTCTACTTGTCCTTGCTCTTTCAAGAGCCATTGATGGCTCATGATGATGGATCTAACACTCTAACATCCTAACTCTCTAACAAGCTAACATTACTTTACTCCATGCTTATTTTTATTTAGTTTTGATATTTTAAGTGTACCTTGTACTTGTTATGTTGAGTTTTGATGTGAAAGTTATCATATAGGTTATGCTTTGAAATGCTCTTGAACTAAGGACTAGTGATGGCCAATGATACATGTGAGGCAACTATCACTAAGAGGTTAGCATGGTTAGTGGTGCCATTAGTAGTTAGTACCCATGAGTTTTCTTTCTTTTTCACTTTGTTTTAGAAATAGTATCAAAAACCACATATATTCTTTTCTATATTTCCCACTTCTTTGTGTTCACCATACTTCTCTTTTCATTCTTTGTTTCTTTTTTTTATTCTTTCAAACATTGAAGAACCATTAACACATACGTGAATCAATCAGTAAAGATTCTATCGCTTCTCGTCCCTGTAGATTCGACCCATTTAGCCTCTATGTTATAACGGAAGTATCAAGGAAGCCAAAGCACACACACATTTAACTCTTAATTTCAAGACGACACTTTTTGTGCGCGGTTTTCCTCTATTTTGGCGTCGTTGCCGAGAAAATTTTAAACCGAGTCAAAATAATAGATCTTGTTTAAATATTAGGATAAGAAAGTAAGATTGAAAAGATAATTTGATCTTGAATTTTTTGCCTTAGATTTATGCACCTCACACTTACATAATTTTTGGTACTGAAGCAAAGACTAAAAATATCATAAAATATATATATATATAAACAAAAATTAAAAAATGATAAAACCACTTATTTAAGTTGGGTAATTTTGCCTCAGGAAGCATAATTATTCAGACCTAAAACGGTGGACAAAAAAATAAAATAACCCCTTTAGTTTGTGGCCTTATTTACTCGAGTCCTTAAGCCCGATGGATGTTTTCTCATCTGGTGCCCTAAGATCATCTGGTTTGGGAGTCATCGTCTAAAGGCTCACTACACGGATAAATAAGAATGTCTAAGAAAACTAAAGGAAGAAAAAAATAAATGGCATGAAAGTTAGAGTCAATATCACAAAAATGTTCACTGTTCACAAAGTGCATATTTTTCTAAGAGTTTTATGAAAAATCAATGGATCGATTCAATTTTAAATTCTTACATTTAATTTATAACAAGATTTTGTATTTTGACTTAGTTTAAGAAAAAATAATTTCTTATTAACCTATGACCTTGGATCACTTAAATTTTTACAAAAATATTTCTAACACTTTTCTCTATTTCAAAATGTGTTTTCAAAATACTAACATTTGATTTCTTTCTTTATGGATTTTATCGTGTAATTCACTGAAAACCCTCAGGAGACAAAACTCCTCCTCTAGGAGAAACCTAGAGGTTTAATGGCTTGTTGCACATGCTCAGTGCAATCGCGTCACCTGCGAAAGTGGTGTAATAATTTTCTTAGTTTTTTCTTTTGCTCAGGACGAGCAAAAGATAAGTGTGGGGGTGTGATTAGTCTCTAAAACTGTATATTTCATACCACATCTTCACATTTATTTCATATTAAATTCTGCAAATAAAAACTCTCTTGTATGTTTCTAGGTTCATGGTGTGCAATGAAGAAGACCCTAAATTATCATTTAATGGGTGATTAAAGGCCTATAATATAGCCATTGACTTTGGAGAGCGGTTTCGTCAAAACAGGGGCCTATAATATAGCCGTGCCCGTGCTTTGGTCCAGGGGTTGTCCCCTTGGCCCCCTTTCCCCTGGTGCTTATAAATACCCCCCTGGGGTTCTGAAGATGGAGATATGTAGAGAGTTAGGGTAGTTTTCTTTCCATGTTGTAGTTTAAGTTAGTTCTTCTTCTTCCTCTTTGTATTTTCCATTCTTTTAGATCTTGTAATAGGAGAGAGAGTGGTACATGGGTGAAAAGTAAGAGTGTTTGTAATATAAGGTGACAAGTTATGAAAGGTTCTCTCTTTACCTCTCTTTGTTTTCTTCTCTGTAACTCCTTTTACATTTTTAGCTAATTTTCTCTCATGGCAACTAAGTACTAACCACTAACTTGCTAACTTCTTATATGATAATCCACATGAATCTAATAGCCTCTACTTGGCCTTGCTCTTGCAAGAGCCATTGATGGCTCATGATGATGGATCTAACACTCTAACATCCTAACTCTTTAACAAGCTAATATTACTTTACTCCATGCTTACTCTTGTTTAGTTTTGATGATTTAAGTATAGCTTGCACTTGTTATGTTTAGTTTTGATGAGAAAGTTATCATATGGGTTATGCTTTGAATGCTCTTAAACCTAGGACTAGTGACGGCCAATGATACATGTGAGGTAACTATCACTAAGAGGTTAGTATGGTTAGTGGAGCCGTTAGTAGTTAGTAGCCATGAGTTTTCTTTTTTTTTCACTTTGTTTTAGAAATACTATCAAAAACGACAAATATATTCTTTTCTATGTTTCCCACTTCTTTGTGTTTCACCATACTTCTCTTTTCATTCTTTATTTTCTTTTCTTTTCATTCTTTCAAACATTGAAGAACCATTAACACACACGTGAATCAACCGGTAAAGCTTCTATCACTTTCCGTCCCTGTGGATTCGACCTGTTTAGCCTCTATGCTATACAGAAGTATCGAGGAAGCCAAAGCACACACATTTTAACTCTTGATTTCAAAATGACACTTTTTGTGCGCGGTTTTCACCCGATCAGCTGTATAGCCATTTCTTGGCTATATCTTTATGAGAAAATGGGCCGAATCTCAACATAATATCATCATCTACAAGGTGACGGATTTTTATCATTAAGCATACTTTCTCAAATTCTCTTATGAAGAAATATGCATTTTCTGACTCTAAGGCATGAAACTTAGGGAGTGTGTTGATGAACTGAGGCTTGATCTCAAAATTATTGTCACCAATCGATGGAACTTGGATGCAAGATGGAGTGAGGTTTGCATGAGGTAGAACCTATCCTGCTAAGATGTTGGTTGAGGCATAACTGAATCTGATTTTTGGTTCTACTTTGGGTGGTAAAGTGCTTCTAGTTAACCTAAATGAATTTGGGTCTCTCGACCACACTTGCATACACAAATACTACCACAAACAAGCTCACCAATCAGTCAAAAAGAAAAGAAAAAAATTCAACCATGTTTATTATAAAAGAGACTTGGACTTAGATAACTCCTAACTGGTTAGATTGTTCACAGGAGGTATAACGAAGAATCTGACCACAAACTAATCAGCCAGCTCGGGAAAAGATTGGTGGGAGGTATCCACGTAAAAGGCGATGGGCCTAATTAAGCCAACCATAACCTTCGAGATTTTACCTCTCAATCCCCGTCCTTTGATACAGATTTCGCAGGTGTCAAATTCTAAAACCTCCCCCATAGGGATAACCTACTAATGAGTTCGAGATGTCACTAAGGCCAACGTCTATCAGATTTTAGGCTTGGATTGTGCGTGCTTGGAGATGGTTTGCAGGCTAAGAAAGGGTAGTGACTCCCCCACCTTATTTTTTGTTAGGTTTTGCCCTTAAAATGATTTAGTGCAAGCATGCAAGATACAATGAAGTAGCATTCAACAAGCAAGTAATCACTTTAGAATGTTTCCTAAGCTATATGCTATGCAAATGCACCTTGTCTCTAGCTTTCTTCAACAATATTTGAAATGTAAATGTAATTAGACAAATACCTAGAAATACAAGTCTAAACATTTTTAAGCACTTTCAATCAACCGATTACTGTTAGATTAAAAGTAAGATTGTGAGATAATCAAGTATAGAAAATTAGCAATAAAGAAAGCTTGTTTTGCAGAGCAATATGTCCAGCAAGAAAGAGTTTTTAGTAGTCCCATAATAAATGTGTTTCTTCGGCAAACTCTTGAAATCTTGTTTCCTACTTTCTAGAGGAGGGGCACAAGATCACAAATCTTCTTCTGTAATACTCGAATTCTTAACAAGATTTTGTTAATCCTGAAACAAAACAACAAACTTGTTAAAACACAAAAAATATTGTTCCCTCCCCGACAATGGCGCCAAAATTTGATTGAGTTAAACCTGTGCACAAAAATACAGAATTAAAAATGAAGATTAAGAAGTGCAAGGTTCTCAATTCTTCCACGATAGCAAGTGGCCACGCGGGTCGTGATCCACAAGGAGAGACTAGGGATGGAAGCTTTTAATAAGTTCTCTTTTAGTTCACTAAAGATGGGTAAAAGTTCTTCTCTTGTTTTTGAAAAGAAAAGAAAAGAAAAAGAATTATTGTTAAATTAAGAAGAAAGTGGTAGATTGGGAAGATGGAGACAATAGAAAATGATTTTGTACAAAGAAAGTAAAAATAGTAAATAGAGTTGAGACTTGGTGATGATGGTGATCTAAACTAAAAATTAAAAGAAAGGAAGAAAATCTAAAAGAACTTACATACCTCTTCCAGTTGATGACTTACCTTGAATCCTTAACAAAAACTTCTCATCTTGAAGGAGAGCAAAGCATGGCAAATAGGATCTTCTCCATTCCCAGACTTAAACTATGGACTTAAATGAAAGCAGAAAATAATTAGAAATGACTATCCATCACCATAAGCTATCAAGGACACTTGTAATGGCAATGCATGTTTGATGTTATAGGTTTCATTTCGATTATCATTAAAAACCGATAGAAGAAGAGTAAGAGAAGAAGAAGAGAAAGAACAACATTAAAACGTAACTTTTATTCGATTCAAATAACAATGAAAGAAAAGAAGAACATACACCGGTGTCACCCTCGGTACAAGCTTCACTCTCATTCCTCCATGAAACTTTTCTCTAATCTCAATTACATAAATAAAATAAAAATTACATAAAAAGACTAAAAATATAAGTTACAAACTACAGAATAGCCTAACCTATGCTTTCTGCTGTTCTCTTTGGCCTCAGAATTTTGAGGTATTTATAGTAAAAACACAACGGGAGAGAGTTTTTGAAGACAAGGGAGCAAACGCTTCCCGTATCTTAACTACTTTGTCGTGGATCCGTGGCTTTGGCCACATATCCGCAGCCTATATGTGGCCAATTGGCCACCATCTAGGGGAAGAATCTCGGGGAAAAAAATCTTCTCTTTCCTTTTATCCAAAAAGATTTTAGATTTATTTTCTAGTTTTGAATTCTTTTGTTGATCTTTAGTCAACTAATTGAATCCACAACAATCTGAGTTTAACCGATCTTTATTTAGTGCCATCTCTCCTGATATGCACTAATCTTCAGCTAGATTACCTTTATCTCTTTGATTTCAAATTAATTTGAATATAGATGGGCTATTGGGCTTGTTTTCTCTCCATCTCATTTAGTAAAGGCCCTGAAAATAATTAGACAAAAAGATAATTAAAACAAAGTTTATTAAACAATAAATATGAGAATGTGACGATAAATATGCAATATCAACGACCCATCAGCAGTTGTAAAAATGATATCTCTATCGCATTGGTGGACTATTTAAAGTAGAGACTTAGTTATACCCCCATCCAAACACCATTGGGTGGATAAAAAAGGCCCTACATAAAGGTAATGAATCTTTGCCAAGTCCCTATTTCAATTGGCAAGTTTTATCAAGATTCAGTTACTTGTGATGTTGTTGATATAGATGCATATCATATACTATTGGGATGACCATGGCTACATGATATCGATGCTACCCATCGAGGCAAGAGGAACATATATGTTCACTTGGGAGGGTAAGAGGATTGCCACAAAGCCAATACCTCCATCACCAAAGCTGACTAAAGAGGAGAGCCATAGTTCATATCCACATGAAACTGAGACGAGTTCTTGGTGGAGTCCAAGGAAACAAAGCAACGATTTGCTTCTGTAGTCAAAGAAGAAGTCGACCCAACAAGTAAAGTTCCTGAGAAGATCAAGCTGATGACGGAATTATTTCAAAGAGTAGTTCATGATGAGCTTCCGGACGAGCGACCACCCATGAGGGATAGCCAACACCGCATTGAAATGATCCCTAGACCAAGTCTACCCAATCTCCCAGACTACAGGATGAATTCAAAGGAGTGCGAAATTCTAAGAGAGAAGGTAGAAGAGCTGATTCAGAAGCGACATATTAGAGAGAGCATGAGTCCCGGCCCTTTAGACACCAAAAAAGGATTGAAGTTAGCGCATTTGTGTGGAAAGCTAAGCTATCAATAAGATCAATATCTGAAATCAATTTTCGATACCTCACCTTGATGATATGTTGAATCGATTAGGAGGGTTTTGCATTTTTTTGAAGATTGATTAAAGGAGCAGCTACCAGAAAATTCGCATTAAGCTGGGAGATGAATGTAAAACGATGTTCAAGATTCTGAAAGGACTGTACGAGTAGTTGGTCATGCCTTTGGGACTATCAATGCACTAAGTACTTTCATGAGGGTGATGAACCAAGTGCTTAAATCTTTTTTTGGCAAGTTTTTCGTTGTCTACTTTGATGACATTCTTATCTACAGTTCTAGCGAGATCGAGCATCTGCAACATCTGCGGGAAGCAATCACCATTCTCTAAGAAAATAAGTTGTACATCAACTTAAAGGAGCGAAATTTCATGACTACAAGCTTGATATTTTTAGGATTCATTATCAGTTTGCAAGGGATCCATGTGGACGAAGAGAAGGTGAGGGCAATCTAAGATTGGCCCATACCAAAGTGTGCTACTAAAGTAAGAAGCTTCCATGGGTTAGCCACTTTCTACTGGCCATTTGCAATTTCAGTACTTTAGTAGCTCTTATGATAGACTGCTTGAAGAAAAAGGGTCTTTTTATTTGGAATGACGAAGCCGAAAGAGCTTTTGAACTCATCAAGGAGAAGCTTACAAACGCCCTCAGCTTAGCTTTTCTAAATTTCAAGAAGGTTTTTAAGTTAGAGTGTGATGCTTGCAGAGTAGACATTATAGCAGAACTCTTATAGGAGAAGTGACCTATTGCCTTCATCAGTGAAAAGTTAAATGAGGCACGGTAAAAGTGGTCTGCTGATTGAATAAAACCTGCACTGAAAATACAGAATTTTAGAAATGAAGAATAAAAGTGCAAGGTTCTCAATTCTGTCACGATAGCAATTGGTACGCAAGTCGTGATCCACAAGGAGGGACTTGCGATGGAAGCGTGTTGTAAGTTCTCTTTTAAGTTACAAAAATAGTTGAAAGTTCTTCTATGTTTTTTAAAAAGAAGAGAGAAAGAAAGCTATGTTAATTTGGAGAAAGTGGTAGATAGGAGAAGATGGTGATTGTGAAAAATAGAAAACTTAGTTAAAGAAAAGAAATAAAAGAGTAATGAAAAGAGAGTTGGAGATTGGAAATGATTTAAACTAATGAATTAAAAGAAAGAAATAAAAACTAAAATACTTACTTACCTCTTTGGCGCTTGCTTACCTTTGATCCGTTGAAATGATTGACCTTGGCTTGAAGGCGTTCAAAGTATGGTAGATAGGATCTTTCCCATTCCTATGCTAAACTAAGAAATTAAGGTGCAAGCAAAATCTAATTTAGAAATGGTTATCCATCACCATAAGCTATCAATGACACTTGAAAGGGCAAGACAGTTTCGAGGCTATAGAATTCATTTGGATTACAAGAACCTAAGAGGAAAATAGAAGAAAAATAGAAATGAAGAACAAAGAATGTAACTTTAAATTTAATAAAGTAAAAATGAAAGAAGAAAATGATTACTTATGCCCATGTCACTCTCAGCACAAGTTTCACTCTCATTCTCTCTTGAAACTCTTCTCTCTTCTAAGTTACATAAATAAATCTGAAAATTTCATAAATAGAGAAATAAAAACCTAAACTAAAGTAAAGTAAAAACCAAGCCTAAAATCTTTCTCTGCTCAGTAGTGCCCCTTTGCCTTCAAAAATGCAAGTATTTATAGTCAAAACTAGATAAGAAAGAGCGTATGAAGATAGAGGCAAAATCTCTTGCCCAACAAAAAAGATCTTCTGATAAGGTTGGAGATAAATTTTTATTTTCCCTTGATCTTCAGTTAGATTGTGTCTTATCTTTCTGAATCTTATGAATATACACCCGAATCCTTTAGATATCCCTTTCTATACTGAATTTGCCTCTGGACTTCTGAATTTGCCTCTATCTCCTTGATTTCCCAGCTAATAAAATAAATTCAACTAAATCTGATTTAGTTGGATTACAATTGTGACGATTTTCAGTTAACCAAATATCCATATAAATCTGATTTTACTGGTATTTATTTGGTATTATCTTCTCTCCCATCATTAATCATATCCTGCATGAGTTAAACATTAAGATAAGGTGATTAGCAGATTTATTACAAGATGAGTGTAGGAATGTACTAATAAATAATGTAATATTCGTGTATGATCACACCCCCACACCCTATATTTTGCTCATCCTCGAGTAAAAAAAGAAAAAATTTAATTTAACACACTTTTATAGGAATTACGGTTGCACTTAGCATTGCGATAAGCCGTTAAACCTCTAGGTTACCTCTAAAGGATGAGTTTTGTCTCGTGAGGGTTTTCAGTGGATTACACCCACAAAATCCATAAAGAAAGGGAATAAAGTGTTAGTATTTTGAAAGCACATTTTGAAAAGATGAGAAAATATTTGAAGTATTATTATAAAAATTCAAGTAATCTATAAGTTATAGGAAAACTAAACAACCAAACTTTTCAATCCTAAACTTAGTCTCTATTCAAAAGCTTATTATCAATCAAGATAAGGAGTCCAACTGTATTTCTCATCTAGTCTATTATTTTACCTAAGTCATATGCACCTTTATGATCGTGAAATTTTGACTCAGGGTTTTTAAACTTTAACTCTTATGCCTTATTCTTATAATTTTTTTGGTGGTACTATCCCTTAGTTCTTCTAGGCTTTCTAATCAGCCTATGTAACGAGTCTTGGGTCAGTGACTCTCAAACCGGACGGTCTTAAGGCACCTGGTGAGAAAACGCCCCAAGGACTTAAAAACTCGAGCAAAAAAGACCACAAAACTAAGGATACTATTTATTATATGGACCACAATGAGACACAAATACCTTGCTTAATTAGAAGGTTTTTGATATATATATTTTTTTTCTTTTTTCTTTTTTTATAGGGCATAAGAATTTTTATTTTTTAAACTCTGAGTGTGTAAGTGTATAAAGTTTGCATATTTCATCAAGGTAAAAATCAAAACTAAATTACTTTTTCAACTTATCTTTCTAACCCTACAAATCAAACAAATAATCTTATTTTGACTAAGTATAAGAAATCCTAATTCTAAATCTCCTATTCCTTAAAATTAACTTAATTTTATTAAAAAAAATAGGTCAAAATATTGTTCCTCTTTTCAAAAAGTTTTTAAAAGCAAAGAAAATGTTAAAAAAAATTATAAATAAAAAGAAAACCTATGTTATATTATACCCTCCCCCGCACCTATCTCATGCATTGTCCTTAATGTATGAATGAATGCACATATACATGAAAAAGAAGAAAGGGAAGGAAACATGTTACGTCAAGGTGGTGGTTCCGGTGGTGGTCAGAATGGGCCAAGAGTTGCTACCCAATCTAAATATAATGGATTATCTTGGAACCCACCTTGGATGACCTTATTCTTATTTACCGAGTTACAACCTCCCAAGTGAATAGGATCATGCAAGACCCTAACATTAAAATCATCCTGGTTATATGACCAAACTTGGAATGTCATCTCAGAGTCATTATAATTTATACCTTGATCCAACAATATAATGTGACCTGGTGGAATGGTTGACCTGGGCTAAAGAATGAAATGTTCGAGAATCAATACTAACTCGAGAAAATCAAGTTTAGATTTGAGAGTCAGTTTTGGTTCAATAGATGGTTCCAAATCAAAGAATTTAAATTCACATTTATTTCTCATTAATGGAATGTGACTATCCAAAATAGAGGATTCAATTTCATGATCTATAGGCATGGGAATCAATGTTGGCTTGGGAAATGAGTCATAATTGGGTAAGGATACCAGAGTCAACTAGATTCAAAATTTGGAACTAAATCACAAAGTTGAGGATCGGGGTAACATTCACATTCAAATTCAATCTCATTGAATGGAAAACTTGCCAATTTGTCAAAAATTTGAGATTAGTCAAGTTCAAGTTGGTGTGATGAAATTGAATCGTGATTAAGGTCTCCAGGACACCATAATTCTTGGTTCCTATCAAGATGGCTAGAGCAATCAGGAATAGTCAAAAATGTGTTAGGTAGACTTTCCTCATTCCTATCTTTTACTATGTTGATTAAATGACCCATTTGTGCTTCCAGTGATAGATTGAGTAAAATTATTTCTAGACTGAATCAGGTTTTTCAAACTCATTTCTTAGTCAGTAGGTTCTTCTTGTTGTGGGTCTTGGAACATGGAGTAGGGATCTTGGATTTGGAAATTTTTAGGGATACTTGAGTCTGCTGATATTTGGAATTGACGTGTGGACTTAAGAAAGGTTTAAAAACTCTTTTTCTAAATCTGATTCTTCTTCTATAGGTTGACCTTGAAAAGGAGTATATGAAATTGGATGTTGATAAGGTTGTTGACCATATAACTCGGGGGAGTTGTATCCCCAATGACTGTGAAGTGTTGTGATGATTGTTCCGGTCTTATTCATAATATTGAGACTGGGGCATATATTGATTCGAATAAGAGCAATCTGACATATTTTGTCGGTTAGAGTTATAAATGCTGGGTTGGTAGTATCCGAGTCAATAGAAGTCAGGGTAAAGTATGGATTACTATATGCATTAGAATAATTATAATTATAATCCATAACACCAAGATGTCAAAACAAAAATAAACCAACAAAATGAAAGAAAAATCTGCCCTAAGTTAGGGTAGACCTTATACCTAAACGACTTTTAACTGGTTAGTGATCGATTATTGATACTGAATATTTATCATCACATTCTCATATTTATTGTTTAATAAACTCTGCTTTAATTATTTTTTTGTCTACTTATTTGCAGGGCCTTTACTAAAGGAGAAGGAAGGGAAAATGAGCCCAAAACCCCCTAGAGTTAAGATTAAACAAAATCAAGGATTAGGGCAATTGTCAGCTGAAGATCAGAGTAAATCAGAGAGATAACACCAAATGAAAATATGTTATATTCGAATTTTGATGGATCCATTTCGATTAATTGATGATCAACAATGATATAGATGACTCTAGAGCCCAAAATGAAAATTTATCAGGAGATAAAGGATGTTCGAGAGATCAGAGGCTCATGCACCGTGAATGTGGCCATCTAACCACATCCAGGCCATGGAAACACTACAAATGCCGCATTTCTGCTGCCTTGCAGTTAAGATACGGGGAGCTTTTGCCCCTATCTTCAGACCCTCTCCCCTGTTATGGTTTTGCTATAAATACCTACAAATTCTGAGGCCAGAGAGGATAATTCAGTAGAGAGTATAGGCTAATTGTATTTTAGTTTAAACTTAGAGTTTTACTTTTTATTTATGTAATTTTTATTAATCTTTATGTAACTGAGTCTATAGAAGAGTTTCATGGATGAATGAGAGTGAGCCTTGTACTGAGGGTGACACTGGTATAAATTGTTCTTCTTTTCTTTTATTTTTACTTTATCGAATCAAAGTTATATTTTAATGTTCTTTTTCTCTTACTTTTCTTCTATCGGGCTTTGATAATAATCCAATGAAATCATAGCATTGAACCTGCCTTGCCATTTCAAGTGCCCTTAATGGCTTATGGTGACGAATAACTATTCCTCTATTAGTTTATTTATTCCCTTAATCATAGTGTAGATCGTGGATAGGGAAGATCCTATTTGCCATGCTTTGCTCACCTTCAAGACGAGGTAAGTCTTTGCCAAGGATTCAAGGTAAGTTATCAACTGAAAGAGGCAAGTAAGTACTTTTAGCGTTTTTCTTCTTTTCCTTTAAGCTTTAATTTAGATTACCACCAATCACAATTCTCTTCTATTTAATATTTCACTTTCTTCGTATAAACTCATTTTTATTTTCTCCATCTTCTCAATCTACCACTTTCTTCTTAACTTAACAAAAGATTCTTTTTCCTTTTCTTTGCAAGAGCAAGAGAAGAACTTTTAATTATTTCAAGTAAACTAAATAGAACTTACAACACGCTTCCATTGCAAGTCTCTCCTTGTGGATCATGACCCGCATCGCCACTTGCCATAGTGGTAGTATTATGTACTTTGCGCTTCTATTCTTCAATTCTGAAATTCTGTATTTTCTGTGTGTAGGTTTAACTCAACCAAATTTTTGCGTCGTTGTCAGGGAGGGACAATAAGTAATTCTCTTTTTGTTTACTTTATTGCTTAAATTTTCTTCTCTATTTTTTGTGTGCAGTGATTAACATCAAGGAAATTTTTCTACAGTGGACATATAAGTGGCACTGAACTCTACTCAAGAATGCAAAGCCCAAAGCTCTCAGATTTGCTGCATTCCCGCGGCAATCTGAGTGAACTACTATTCTGTATTTTTTGCAAGTTGATTGAATTGCAAAGTTTAAGTTTCTACCACTATTTATTTTCTTGGTTAACTTATTGTACTTTTCTAACCTCAACAGTAAATTATTACTTATAAATGCTAAAAAATGTTTAGACTTGCATTTAGGCATGTGTCTATTTCGTTTCATTTTCTATTTACTGTTGAAGAGTGCTAGAGCCAAGTATGTATGCCTAGCATTTAGTATAAGGTTCATTCTTGTATGAATTATTGCTTGAGTGTTACATTTTTTCTATATTCTTGTACACTGCACTAAACTGAATTAAGGGCTTCTCCTATAAACAGATAAGGTCGGGAAATTATTACCCTCCCTTAACTCACAAATAATCTCCCCACTCACTAACCCAAACCTAACTTAAAATTGAGTAGACATTGGCCCTAGGGATATCTCAGGATCAAATAGGAGACTGACAAAAGGGGGAAGTTATTAGAATTTGACTCTTGTCAAATCGGTGTTAAGGTTGGGGATTGAGAGGCGAAACCTCAAAGAACAGTGGTTTGACATAATTAGGCCTGTCGCTTAGGCACTGATATCTCCCATTGATTTTGCCCCTACCTGACCGATTAAGTTGTGGTCAGATTTTGTAATATACCCCTGTGGACAGTCTAACAAGTTAGGAGTCATCTAGGTCTCTACCCTAACTTAGGCTAGATTTTTCTTTATTTGTTTGCTTTTTTTTTCATCTTTATGATATGGATTACAATAATAATTATTCCAATGCATATGGTGATCCGTACTTCACGCTGACCTTTTTTGACTCGGATACTACCAACCCGGCATATTATAACTTTAACCAACAAAGTATGTCGAATTGATCTTATCCGAATCAATATATGCCCCAGTATTATATTATGAATAAGACAGAAACAATCATCACCACTTTTCACAGAGTTAGTGGGATTACAACTCCTCCGAGTCATATTGTCAATCACCATTCCAACATTAAGCTTCTAAATTTTCTAGTCATGATCAACCTATAGAAAAAAAATCTGAGGTGACTAAGAGTATAGAAGCCATGATTGAGTCCCATGAACAAAAGTTGAAAATGATGGACTCACAATTCGCACAAAATTTCCAAATCCAAGATCCTTACTTCATTTTCCAAGTCCCACAACAAGAAGAAGAACCTATGGACTTATATATGAGTATGGAAAACCTGATTCAATCTGAAATGATTTTTTTCCAATCTGTTAATAAGTTAGAGGCACAAATGAGACATTTGATCAACATAGTGAAAGATAGGAATGAGAAAACTCTACCTAACACATCTTCGACCATTCCTGATTACCCTAGCCATATTGATAGGAATCAAGATTCATAGTATCTTGGAGACTTTGACCAAGATTCATTTTCACCACAACATCTTGAACTTGACCTACACCAATCTTTTGACAAATTGGCAAGTTTTCCATTCAATGAGATTGAACTTCATTATGAATGCGACCCTGATCTCCAACCTTGTGATTCAGTTCCCATCTTCAAATCTATGTTACTCTGGTATCCTTACCCAATTTGAACCAATTTCCCAAGGCAACATTTATTCCCATACCTATAAATTTAGAAATTGAATCACCAATTTTGGATAGTCACGTTTCATTGATGAAAAAAGAATGTAAAATTAAATTCTTTGATTTGGACTCAACTCATGAACCAAAATTGACTCTTGGACCCAATGTTATTTTTCCCAAGTTAGTATTGGTTCATAAACTTTTCATTTCAGAGCCCAAATTGTCCATTTCACAAAACCACATTCTATTGTTGGATCAAGAAGTGACCATAATGACTCAGTGATGATTTTTCAAGATTAATCATGTAAAGAGAATAATTTTCATGATAGGATCTAGCATGATCCTATTCATATTGGGGATTATCAATATGTAAATAAAAAAGAGGTCAATAAATGTGGGTTCCGTGAACCTCCACCTTATCTTGATTGGGTAGCAACGCTTGACCCAATCCGACCACCACTGAACCGCCACTTTGAGGTAACATTGTCCTTCCCTTTCTTTTTTTTTTCATGCATTTATGCATTCATTCATACAATAAGGACAATGCATGAGATAGGTGTGGGGAAAGTTTAACATACATAGTTTTCTATTAATTTATAAAAAATAACATTCTCTTTGCTTTTAAAAACTTTTTGAAAAGAAAAAAAATATTTTGACCTATTTTTTGCAAGAAATTATGTTTATTTTAAGGAATAGGAGAATCATAATTAGGATTTCTTATACTTAATCAAAATAAGATTATTTGTTTGATTTTTAGGGTTAGAAAGAAAATTTGAAAAAGTAATTTAGTCTTTGACGTTTACCTAGATGAAATATGTATGCTTTATACACTTACACCCTTAGGGTTTCAAAAACAAAGATTCTTATGCCATATAAAAAAATCTATATATATCAAAAAAACTTCAGATTAAGCTGATATTTGTGCCTCATAAAGTATAATTATTCACGTCTAAAAGTGGTCTATAAAATAAAATTTTTAGTTTTTTGGCCTTGTTTTCTCAGGTCTTTAAGTCTTTGGAGTGTTTTCTCTCCCGATGTTTTAAACCGTCCAGTTTGGGTGTCACTGACTAAAGGCTCATTATATGGGCAGATTAGAAAGTCTAATAGAAGTAAAGAATAATACCACAAAAAATATAAAAAAGAAAAATAAAAAGGCATATAGTTAGAGTTAAAGAATCCCGGTCAAAATTTCACTGTCATGAGGTGCATATGACTTAGAGTAAAATAACTGACTAGATGAGAAATATAGTTTGACTCCTTACCTTGATTGATAACAAGTCTTTAAATAGAGACTAAGTTTAGGAATGAAAAATTTAGTTTTCCCATAACTTATAGATTACTTCAACTCTTACAATAATACTTCAAATATTTTCTCTCATTTTCAAAATGCTTTTCAAAAATGCTAACATTTTATTTCTTTTTATTTATGGATTTTATAGGTGTAATCTACTGAAAACTCTCATGAGACAAAATCATCCTCTAGGGATAACCTGGAGGTTTAACGACTTGTTACATATGGTAGGTGCAACCGTGATTCCTACGAAAGTGAGTTAAACTAGGATAGCATTGTTTCACTTTTACTTATTTTGCTCGAGGACGAGCAAAAGATAGGCGTGAGTGTGTATTTATCATCACATTCTTATATTTATTGTTAATAACTCTGCTTTAATTATCTTTTTGTCTAATTATTTGCAGGACCTTTACTAAAAGAGAAGGAAACGAGCCCAAAAGCCCTAAAGTTCAGATTAAATCAAAATCAAGGATTAGGCAATTGTCAGCTGAAGATCAGAGCAAATCAGAGAGATAACACCAAATGAAAACTGGTTAAATTCAGATTTTTGATGGATCCATTTTGGTTAGCTGAAGATCAACATGGATATAGATGAATTCAGAGCCCAAACTAAAAATCTATCAGAAGATAAGGAATGTTTGAGAGATTAGAGACTCGTGTTCGCATTTTGCTACATTACAGTTGAGATACGGGAAGTGTTTGCTCCCCTATCTTCAAACGCTCTCCCACGTTGTATTTTTGCTATAAATACCTGCAAATTCTGAGGCCAGAGAGAATAATTTAGTAGTGAGTATAGGCTAAGATATACTTTAGTTCGTAACTTATATTTTTTACTTTTTATTTATGTAATTTTTATTTTTCTTTATGTAACTAAGACTACAGAAGAGTTTCATAGAGGAATGAGAGTGACGCTTGTACTGAGAGTGACACCGTGTAAGTTGTTCTTCTTTTCTTTCATTTTTACCTTATTGAATCAAAGTTATATTTTTTATATTCTTCTTCTTCTCTTACTCTTCGTTATCAGGTTTTGATGGTAATCCAAATGAAACCTATCACATCGAACCTGCCTTGCTATTGTAAGTGCCCTTGATGGCTTATGATGATGGATAACTATTGATTTGTTAGTTTAGTTTGCTCCTTAATTTATAGCGTAGGTCAGGAATGGGGATGATCCTATTTGCCATGCTTTGATCTCCTTCAAGATGAGTAAGTCTTTGCTAAGTATTCAAGGTAAGTCATCAACCGAAAGAGATAAGTAAGTACTTTTAAGATTTTTGTTCTTTTCTTTTTAATCTTTAGTTTAGATTACCACCAATCACAACTCTCTTCTATTTAGTATTTTCACTTTCTTTTTATAGCTCATTTTTCATTTTCTCCTCCTTCTTAGTCTACCAGTTTCTTCTTAACTTAATAATAGATTCTTTTTTCTTTTCTTTACAAGAACAAGAGAAGAACTTTTAAACATTTCATGTAAGCTAAAGAGAACTTACAACACGCTTCCATCGCAAGTCCCTCCTTGTGGATCACAACTCGCATTGCCACTTGTTACAGTGGTAGTATTGAGTGCCTTGTACTTCTATTCTTCAATTCTTTAATTTTGAATTTTTGTGTGAAGGTTTAACTCAATTAGTTAGACTGTCCACAAGGAGTATATTATACAATCTAACCATAATTTCAACGGTCAGGTTGGGGCAAGACCAGTGGGAGATATCTGATTGCTAAATGAAAGAACAACTAAAGAGTTAAGAGATTTACCGTGTAGCTGTGGCTAACGGGTCGTGTCCACGAGGAGGAATGCGATGAAAGCTTTTGGTGTTCCGTTTAATGACAAAGAATTGTGCTTGTTTTTTAATGGAAAAGAGAATGGAAAGAAGGAGATGATTAAAAGAGAAATTGTAACTTTGGAGAAGACTTTGGAGAAGGTGAAAATAAACTTTGAAAATTGTTTGGTTTGTTTTAAATATAAGAGGAGAAGATCTGGGCTCACTATCTCACTACTCAACTGTTCATTCTTCTATTGAAATACTAAATGTCTCAACTTGATCATAGGCAAAACTTAAGATTGACTTTAGAAAGTTTGAAGTAAAGCACATAAGATGGTTTGAAGAGTTCACCTCTTTTCTTTAAGAAATCGTTTTTGAATAGGATGTTAAATCATCAAGCATGAAGAAGCAAGTATGAAATAAAAA
>JAVJIF010033998.1:0-90463 GCA_038442645.1 Agave tequilana | reverse complement strand
TAGTCGACTAACAGTCTGGTATAGTCGACTAGAACTGGGTTCCAGAGAGTTTGGGTTTCTGTTCAGGGAAAGTTAGTCGACTAGGGTTAGAAGGGTAGTCGACTAGCAGTGAACTACAAGTCGACTAACGGATACTTAAGTCGACTAAGATGAGATACAGAGAGTTAAGTTGGTTTAGGAGTCGACTAGGGTCAAGGGTGTAGTCGACTAGGG
Source organism: Agave tequilana (assembly GCA_038442645.1). NCBI lineage: Eukaryota > Viridiplantae > Streptophyta > Magnoliopsida > Asparagales > Asparagaceae > Agave > Agave tequilana. Next base: position 90,250 of record JAVJIF010033998.1, on the reverse strand, counting down.
GTTCTAAGTCGACTATAAAATTAGGATAAGTCGACTAGGGCCGAGAGTTGGTGTTTTTGTTCAAGGAAAACTAGTCGACTAGGGGTCAAAATGTAGTCGACTAGGGGGATCTAGTCGATTGGTGATATGGCTTAGTCGACTAAAACTGTGAAAATCAGAAAAGCTACGTTTCAACCAAAGTGGGTTAGTCGACTAGGTCCTAGGTCAAGTCGACTAATATTGTGAAAACAGCAAAAGAACAGATTTTCTAGGGTTGGGTTTGATGGCTAAATAAACATGGATTGAAGACATAAACGAACATGATATGAATACTAAAGTACACTTAAGAATAAATCAAGTCCTTGTGATGAAATTACTCACCAAAGGGCACCAAGTGATGGAAGTTGTTGATGAAGAGAAAGGTGGAGTCTTTGGTGGAGTTGTTGACCTTGTGGTTGTTTCCATGGTGATGAAGGAAGAAGAGATGAAGCTAGGTTGGAGAAGTGGTGGTGGTTGCCTTGGTGGAGATGAAGGAGATGGAGGTGGTGAAAGCTAGGGTTTGGCTTATGGTGAAGAGAAATGAAAGAAAAGGATTGAAATGAAAAGGAATGTATATAGGGATTTGGATTTGTAAAGGGAGTTGCAATTAAATAAAAGAGAGGGACTTATTGCAAAGTGGGGAGGATGAGGTGTTCTCCTTGGCCAATAGGGGCTTGCCATGTGAGGGGTGAGGTGGAGAATTGTGTGGTGGAGATTGTGGAAAAATGTGTGGATGAAAATGGAAGCTTAGGGAGGAAGAAAAGAATAAAGGAAAAGAAAAATGGAAAAGAAATTATAATGAGAAGATATTTTGGAGAAGATATTTTCTTGGAATCAGAATGTGAAAATACTGGAAGGACAGATACCCGGGATTGAGTCGTGGATACGGAAATCTTTCGGGAAATACCGGATACGTCCCGAAATCAAGTATCTCGGAACGACCCGAAATAAATATCAAAAATCAAGAATATTATATGAAGAATAATAGCGAAATCCGTTTTAAGAAATACTTTACAGTTTTAAACTAAAAATCCCGGAACCAGAAAATACCGACTCCGTTAGAATTTTCATAAAATCAATAAATCCTCAGAAAAAGAATGTAGTAGAAATATTATTCTAAAAAATAAAGTCTAAAGGACTTTCTTGAAATTCCTAACTGTTTGGAATTAAAAATACTGGAATCAGTCTTCTACCGACTCCGGCGGAAAATCCATAAATTCGTAAAATCTTCAGAAAAAGGATTTAAGTAATAAACAGAATTCTCAGATAAAATGTCTAAAGAACCTTCTAGAAATTCTGAACAGTTTGGAAGATAAAATTCGGGAATCGATCAGCGGCACTGGTCGACACCGGTTTTGAAGAAATTCCTTTTATTTTTTAGAAAATTCCAGAAAATCATATAAATATATTATATTGGAAAATAATATTTAAATTGAAATCGGTCAATACGGAAAGTAAATCGAAAGTAAATCGAAAAATACGACCGAAAAACTGAATACGCAGCTAAGTACGTATTCCAGGAACGGGGTATTACAACAGTAAGGTGTCTGCTGCTCTTGTGAGTTATGAAGTAAGGAGATAGGACCGACTGTCTTCTTCGGGGAACACAACAGCAGAGGCATTGGCGGTAAGAGGCAGGAGTTCCAATAGGAAGGAAGAGATGATCAGGGAAGATCAAAGTCCAGATCAGGCTTCAGAGATCTGAAGAGGAAACAGTGCGCCTTGTGTAAGGAATTAGGGCACTGGAAAGTTGATTGCCCGAAGGCCAAAGGTAAGAAGATGGAGTTAAACACCGAGGCGAATCTCGCACAGGCGGATGAATCAGATTCAGACTCATCGGTATTCTCTCTCTCTCTCTGTTACTACTCCTACTGTTGATTACTCAGATAAGGCTGAGTGGATCTTAGATACCGGAGCCACCTATCATGTGTTCCCGAACAGAGCCTAGTTTTTTTAGTTTTGAGAAGCTAGATGGATGTTACATGGTTATGGTGATGATCATCCGTGTAATATAGAAGGGATGGGTACAATCCATATCAAGATGGAAGATGGGATAGTACGAGAACTGAAGGAGGTGAGGTATGTACCTCAACTCAAAAGGAATCTGTTGACGCTTTGGAAGCATTGAGTCTTGTGAGATCTATACGAGATGATGTTCTCAAGATAATCAAAGGCTCAATGGTGGTGATGAAGGGCGCCCGCCGGAACAATCTCTAGTACTGGAAGGGTAGTACAGTTACAAGTCAGGTGAAGACTTCTAGTTCTTCAGATGATGGTTGCACAAAGATCTGACAAGTGAAGGTCGGACAAGGAGGTGAAAGTTCTTTCCAAGCTCCTGCAAAGAAGGGATCATTGGAAGGTGCTGCTACCTGCAACTTGAAGGGTGAACACAACATTCTGGACAAGAAGAAGGTGAAATTCAACATCAGTACTCACCTCTCAGAAGGACTTCTTGATTGTGTTCACGTAAGCATTTGGGGACCTGCTAAGACTGCATCGTTTGGAGGTCACAGGTACTTTGTCTCTTTTATTGATAGTTTATCTAGGCATTGTTGGATATATCCCATGAGTTCAAGGTGTGAAGCCCTAGATATGTTGGTGAAATGGAAAGGAAGAAGGAGAAGCAGACAGGTAGAAGATCAAGGAGCTACGGATTGGTAATGTTAAAAGAGACATGAACCAATTCCTACGATTTGGCCAGAACACTGGTATTGGTACTCACATCACAGAAGGTATACATGGGTTGGCTAAGGAAATAAATCGTTCCTTACTGGAGAAGGTTCGGTGCTTGTTATCTAATGCAAAATTAGACAATTGTTTTGAGCTGAGGCGATTGTGTACGCTAGCCATCTCATAAATGGATCGACTGCGATAAGAGGTAAACTCCATTGAAAATTTGGTCTGAGAAAGCTGCTCAAGATCATGGTTTGCTGCGGGAATTTGAAAGTCCGACCTACTTCAGTGCCAAAGATGGCATGGTGAATCCGCGAGCAAAGAAGTTTGTGTTTTTGGGTGTCAAGAAAATATAAAATGCTACAGGTTATGGGACCCCGAAAACAAGAAGATCATGTTGAGTCGGCATGTCACATTTGATGAGACTTCAGTGTTGAAGTCTACCGTCTCTCAGCAGATGGAGAAGACGAAGACCAAGGAAGTATCGCAGCGGGTGAAGGTTAATGCTACTCCACCATCTCCAGTTGGTTCGGTATCAAAGAAGACTTCACGGATGTGACACCGGGTGGAGATCATGTAGTCAGGGTTGATACTGAACAGGTTGAAGACATTGCTGAGAATGTGAATTGTTTGCAGCCATTAGAACTAAGGTAAAACCACGCACGTGGTAAAGAAGCATGAATCTCAAGCTTGTGACCGCGACAAGCTCAAGTTGAAGGCCGTTGTTCTCCATGACTGTAGTGAGGAGGTTCATGTGACTCAGCCAGATAGGTTCGCTGCTGAAGATTCAGGTACAGGTGCTTGAGCTTGATGGAGCTCATTTGAATGAACTACGGTTGGTTTGATCCTTTGGGTAAGGTACGTAGGCAGCCGTAAAGGCGCAGCCACATTTGATGATGCAACCCGTATGAAGCTGTTTGGGTTCTCGAGAAGCTGATTGGGACTTCACGTAGAGGTGGAGAGTTGGACTTCACGTAGAGGTGAAGCATTGTGATCTCGATGAACAGTTGATCTTCTAATGAGAAGATAGTTAAGCTTGCATAAGGGGGTGTGCATCCAGTTTGTTGAAGCCAATGATGGTATTCGGTGTGCTTACCTCAGACTTGGTTGGACCATCAGTTGAAGACAAGTAGACTGGAGAGAGCCAGTTAGTTGGAGAGTCAGTGTTGACTCATGATGAGTTCTTCGTGAGGTCATGTAGTTGCTGAGTAGGAGACACGTTCGGTGATCGGCAAGTATGAAAGTTCTCCTGAGGTGAAGTGTAGGGAAGGCGTGTATAGTGCATCCCAGTTGATAGCTGAGCTAAAGGTTCCAAGCCGAGATCGTGTGTCGATTTTGCCGAAATCGTGTGTCGATTTCGTCCGGAGCGCTCAAGCCAAGATCGTGTCGATTTCGCCGAGATCGTGTGTCGATTTCGCCAAGTGATAGACTGGAGTTCGTTGGAGATTTGCTCAGATTTAAAAAATTTTCGCCGAGGTGGAGAATTGTAGGGAGTGAGCACAAATCTAGATAATATTACATGTATTAAGAGTGAAGATCAATAATCTTAATAAAGAATGATGAAATTAAGAAAAGGTAGAGCAGCTACCTCACAACTGACAGAACTTTAGAAATATATGGAAAATTAAGCTTAGCAAAAGAAAATGAAAAATAGAAGAGTTGTAAGATCTGATGACATTCCAATTGTACTTTGGAGTGTCTAAATGATGTGGGCTTACTATAGATAACTAAGTTATTTAACAAAACTATAGATACTAAGAAAATGTCAGATCAGAAGATTAGGATTTCAGTGGGCTATATAAAAATAGAGGTATACAAAGTTGCTAAAATTATTGTTGGATCAAGCTTATGAGCTCTATAGTGGAAATTTAGTAGAGTTATTAAAGAAAATTAAGAAAAGAAAAATTTGTTTCTTAAACCAATTTAATTTTATGCCCAGGAGGTTAAACATGGAAGCTATTTCTTAAAGAAAAAGAGACATATATATGGTTGCATTGATTTGGAGAAAGCTCAATATGGTGGGTTTTAGGAAAGAAATAATTTTGTCTAATAGATATATCGATATGACTAAAGATATCCGCGATGAATCAGGAGCTAGGATGGAGAACATTTGGAGGGGAGACGAGACCAGGAGCATTATAGGCTTAGCGAATGAGCATACTAAGTCACTTGTTTCTTTGCATCAGTGATGGATGAGCTTACTAGGCAAATGAAAAAAAGAGTCCCTTAGCGCATAGTATTAGTTAATAAGATTCAAAAAGGAATAAGTTCTAAACTAGAAAGATAGAGGGTGACTGATAATCAAGAAATCCCTCAAAGTTGCTCACTTTCATTATTTGAGTTCAATCATTCATCAAAATTGGGGAATCAAGGAAGATGAGACTGTAGAAACTTGCTCCTAAAGTTTCATATAATTGTAGGATACTCATGAAAATGAAACAAAATTCTACAACCAATTATAAAACTATTGTACTTTATATCAACGTGTTAGATAGTGAAAAAAAATATATCCAAAAAGTGCAGTATAAATGAGAATGCTGAAATAGATGAGAAGGACAAGCAAAAGAGCAACAGCCAGATCTAAAATTTCTCAGGGATATGATATAAATCCATGCATCAACAAAAAGCTAAACCCTACTGAATATAAATGAGGGAGGGTCAATTAAGATTGATTTTGATAAATCAACAAGTGCACCAATTAGAGCTAAAAGGAGGATTAAACGAATTTGGATGAAGATATTTTGATGCTTTATGTAGGTGAGGAAATAACTCTAGTTGAATAGAAGAAAAAAGATTCATGCAATCAATCCCAAAAATTTTGCTAGATACTGTCTCAATCATGCAATCAATCAATCAATCAATCCCAAATATCCTTATTAGATCAACGATACTGTCACAATATAATAAATGGCTCATGAGAAAACATAGAAAACATAGAAAACAGCGTGTTTTCCTCCTCAATTGAAGCATTTGCATTATGGTCGTCAAACATCATTAACAAGTTAGCCCCATCGTTGCAAGATCTGCACGAAACAATTGGAGAATAGATAATATGGCAATATTACATCACATCCACAGCGCAGAAACAAACCATCACACACTGACTGATTCAGAGAGGTAATCAGACACAGCTAGAACCGAGCCTAGCACATATCATGCCCTCAGGACCTCTGTGTGAATTCAACCATAAAATGAATTACAGGATGCAAGATAGATGCATATATATACTGAACACAACAACCATAGCAAAGTTGAGGTTTACAAGAAAAATTGAGCCAGATCCTATAGAAAGTTCAGACACAATTTAAACTGCAACCAACAAACTAATATGTGCATTCAACTATGCTGCCTAAGCTGGAAGGGGTCTACGAGCTGTAGTAGTATCAAAGTAGTACTAGTACAATTACCATTGCTCTGAAAATAATAGCAATAACATCGCAATTCACAAGGGTTGTGACATTTATGGGCATTAATGGGTCCAGAAAATATATGACGAGGACTTAAATTGGCTGTTAAATTGACACCCAACTGCAATCACACAGACATATGCTACATGCACGCACACACATATCTGAAAACTATCAGCTATGGGCACAAAGAATCCAGAAAACATATAACAAGATACTTTAATTAGTTGTCAAGGTAAGCTCACCCAAACACGTATGTTACCACGATTACTACTATACTCGCACATAATGACTGCAAACATTCAATATGGTACATACATACCATATTCACTGCAATAAAGGAAGAAATAAAAAACTATTTTGTTCTTTTTTCCCACTTGCGTACTACGATCAGATTCGAAACCCCAACACCAAAAATTTCAGTAACAGCAAGGTACCAACAAAGTTGTGCCTCTCTGGTCTTAAATGACTGCTTATTCACATACTGGAATTAATGAAAATAAACAGCCTGATCACTATTATCCTTCTCATAGTGCCATCTCTCCAGAACTCACCTACTCACTGAGTCTTCTAGTGCTCTTCCTCCATCCTTTTCTGCCAAACAAAATGCTCTCTCAAATTAAGAATCTGACCATATTGCAATTCCTCTTATACCTACTCTCATCTCTAGTCACAAGAATTACATCATTAAATCTTAACAAAACATGTCAAGATCATCTAAAAGTGCAAGGCAAATCATTTTCCTCTACTGATAACATTATATACCTGGTAGTTGCATCATGATTCCATGAATCCTGGAAATCTAGTACTGCAATACATGCATCTCAAACTTCTCATGTCTGCTATATTTCAGTTGTTCTATTCAGTATCTTACCAGAAAAAATAATGTCCCATTTCCTATTTTACGTCAGAGATTAGTAAAAGAAAATATTCACAACAGAGTATATATCATTCACAAGGAGCATAAAATAACCAAAAGGAAAAGAAAAGAACAGAAAGAAAATAAAAGTTAAAAGGTATATTCCGATTTTGAAACCGTCACCTTTACCTCAAAAAGTGACAGAACAGATGCTTTCAGGATATATGATATGAGAGACTACAACATTGATATACAGTTTGGCCATCCAACAGTTTCCATCAGATTAGTCATTTACAAATATAAGAAAAAGAAAATGTTGCCTTACCAGAAAATTCAGTCAGCTCAACTTGGCAGCTTTTCAGTCGAAGAAGTTCCAATTGTAAATTTACCAAACTATCCAGGAGCTCCATTCCTCTTGTAAAGTTGGCTTCCTAACTTGATTAGTACAACAGTAGCAAGAAAGTAATGCCTAACTGCGTCAAAACAAAAGCCCAATATCATTTCCTTTCAGTTGTAAGATCATTTCTAAATGATCCACAAAAACACAACTTTCCAGAATTGACACTGCCCTCCATCTCCATCTCTCTAGAAATAGAAAACTAGGAAGTTGGATTCACTAGTCTCATGAACAAACTGAATTATGAAAGTAAAAAAATAATATCTGAAATGAAATCTTTGTCATGTCCCTTCCTTGCCTCTGCCAGAAGCCAAGTTAGCTATATTCACGGTTGATACCACCTAACACCAATTGTGAAGTATGACAGATGGAAAATGCAGTAGGACCTCTGCTGGCTGGTACTAACAGTTTTGAACCTGAACAATGGAAAATGCTGCAACTTTCTACATTCATACCCCTCAGGAACTGAAGCCCTATTTAGGACCATTGCTTGAGAACTGATTGATTCTCTGTTGATGAGATCAGCATTCGTATTAACTGTTTGCACAATCAACTTCAGTCTTGGTGATAGTCCATATCCAACGAAATGTTCCAGCAAACAAAAAAAGGTGAATTTGCAGAAATTCCTCAGACTCCATGCACATGATTGTGTTCATACAGAGGACACTTCCATCATTTTAGCAAGTCCACTTCCCTAGTCAAGAGATATGGAATAATATACTTTCGCAGAAAAGTGAATCCCCACTGGACAACAACTTTACTCTGGATCCACACCAAGTAAAAAGTCTAAGCTTAGACACTCTCAGCAGTGCATCCCTTTGAAACCGCATAACTTCCTACAGAATCACATATTTCATCTTCGCCTCTTCGGAAGCACCGGAGGCATCATCTCCAAGAACCTCACCTTTATTGATCCCTTCAAAGTTCCCCTCATTCAAGTTGGAAGCAGCCAAACTAGTGTTCCCTACAGCCGATACATCAGATACACAGGCACCAGTAGTTCCTAATGATGCATCAATAGGGCTTTTACTTTCAACTATACCACCAGAAATAGATACTTCCCACTCATTGTTCATTGTATCAGCAGCACTACTCTCATTGAGGATGTTCGCATTTCGAGAAGCAATTTTCTCCATGTTCCTTAGAGTCACAACATTAGTTTTGTTAGGGCTAAGGGCATTACGAACTTCCTCAAGAGTCGTTGCTGAAGGACTTTTTTCAGCCCGTTCATCAAATAAGATGGCATCATTTTTATCTTGCGTATCATCAACTAAAAGTTTTCTTGCAACTTCTTCACCTTCAGAGAGAATCTCCCTCTCACCATTCATGACCTCAGCAGCATTATCTTCAGTAAGGATACAGATGTTCTGTGGTATGCTTTCCTCCATATCCCTGATAATTACATCGCAGGTGGTATGACTTGGGCTACCAAGGAGTTCTATCTTTGTGTCTTTGAGGGCAAATAAACTAGAGCAAGAATGTAAAATAGCTGAGATGTTGGCAACAGGCTTCTGACAGGCAACAACTTGGTCTGTTGAGAAGTCCTGATCCATCCCATTAATATTTGAGGCTGTTATATTTAAACAGGACCCAGCATTACTAACAACGCCATGTTCATTGTGCCTGGCTATTGAGACGCAGTTCTCAGAAGAAGTCATTAGTGTCTTCCTCTGCTGTATGCTAACCTTCTCTACTTGAGTATTTGAGATAGTAGGGAACAAAGAGTTCGCATCCAGGTCGCTCATGGAACTTTCAGTAGGTTGGCATTCAGTTAAGGTACTAGCACTTCCATCAAAGTCCCCAAGATGTGAGATTGCTGTTCTCTTGAGCAGAAATCAACATTCTCTACTGCATAACCCCCAAAAGATAATTTGATATTAGATAGCAGTAATTTAAGCAATATAAATCATATGGAAACCTATCTAATAAAGAAGAAGAAGAAACCAATCCAACCTGATTCTTGAGCTGATGAAGCTTCATTCAGGTTTTTCGTCAACAATGTTGTTCCAGGAAAAAGCATCAAGTTGACATTAGTTAGCCGCTTTTTATCTTCATCTTCCAAAAGTTTAAACCCAAAACCTGATGTCCATGTCTCAACTAAACTTGGAATGGCCGATAAAACCAGAACCTTAACCTTGAAAGATACAAGCATCTATCTCCACAGAAGACATGACAGCAAATTAGTCAGGCAAACTGGGTTGGATGACAAGGCTCTATATTGGATACAACAAGAAGTTCCAGAATCACTAGATTATGGTTTCCTTTAATATATTAAATAACGTTGTAATGAGAAAGAGAAATGGAATGCTCATTATTCACTATAGAGTGTATTCTATTACATGTGTGTTTATCGATGCACTCCAGGTATGCAACAAGTCTCTTCATAAGCTGAAGTCAAATTGGATGAGAAAAGTGCACTTCTTTAAGCTTTACTCGAAAGGGTGCCATGCCACATAAGATTTGAAAGAATGACTAGCAATGTTGATTATAATACCATCCAAGAATCATGATTCATGAACAAAGCCACAGTAACATCGCATGTATGCTTGCTTAGCACACTCGTAGTAAATAGTTCAATAGTAAATACACATTGATCTATAGAAGTTTGGATAACATTGTTAAAAGTCATAACGCACATGGAATCTCACTCTGACTTATATGTCTTACACAACAGGGCACTCCAAACTGTAGCCTAGTGCATCCTCAGGGGTCTACAGTAGCTTCAAATAAATTCCATTGACCAAATTTGGGGCCTTGGTTTGAAGAAAAACATATTGATGTATGATTAAAGGATGTGTAACATGCATGCCCTCTTTCTTATCTTAGCTACCCAACCATTAAAAATAGTTAGATTTAGATCCAAAAGGTGGATTTGATAAGCTTAGTTGTTTGGATTTAAATAGCATTCAAACCCAATATTCACAAAAAAAAAAAAAATCTAATAATATTTACATCTCAGACTCTGCATAATGAATATACTTTTCATATGTGTTTATAACGCTAAAAATTGGTGAACTTCCGGCCAAGTCTATTAGAAATATTTATCCATTGAATTTAAATTAAAACCAAGATTCAACATAATCAGAAGCTGAATATTTTCAAATGACCAATGATCAATGATGGCTTTCGAGATGAAAACTTATGGGCATCAATTTGAACATTTATCCATTGAATTTAAATTAAAACCATAATCAGAAGTTCACTATGCTAATGACCAATGATCAGTAATACCAAGAAGAAAAAATGTGGGCAAGACAACTGAATTGAGAACAGATAGCTACTTTCAACAATCCACAAGAAATCTGTTATTCCAACATCATAACCTATGATTTTGGGATTTTCCCCTTTCTATAACTTTTTAACTTTAAAAAAAAAAATTTATATAATGCAGAATGTATAATAAGGACAAAGAAGATATCAAGGAAAGAGTAGCCAACAAACAAGAAAGACAGTCTAAAACATTCAAGATACAATGAGCAACTTTAATGACACAAATCTGGTCCAGTCCCGACCAAATCGAATATTTGAGTTTGATCAAAGATTTACGTGGATTATCTAGATTTCCAACCCAGCCACAGCCCTGAAAACTTTCCAATTACTACAATGATGCAGAGAGTGAATCACCTTTTCGATTGCATTCAATAGACGCCGGCACATTCCTTGGCGACGATGATCACTGCAAGTTGCAATAAGGGGCATCTCCGCCACTGTGGCTCCATGCACCCTGCACAGAGGAAAAACAGAACTGCATTTAAAAAACATATCCTGCCTGTTGATGTTTTTTGATAGAGCAGATGGTCTCAAATTATTCGTTAAGTTCTTTAATACTTTCGCAACAACAAGGAGACAAATATTGTAATACAGAAAATAATAATAATAATAATAAACATGGTAGTGAATCTCTGGCCAGTTATTCTTTCAAGTATAGTTAATCAGTAATGATACATTTGATTATGTAATTTATAGTGAAGATTCAATGTATGCATGTTTTTTATTTAATAGAAACTTATAGGAGTTTAACTCAAGGAATTAATGTGTAGGTTTGCTTGTATTGAAATTCTATGCCTACAAATAGCCCATAGGATTTGAAAGACAAACATCATCCGCAAAGAGAAAAATGATTTTCAGTAAACTTGTTCAGAACAAGATTACTAACACAACTCAAGAATTTTTCTACTATAAGAAGTGACTAGCAGTGTTCTAAAAAACCCGTTATGTAACTCGTTATAACTCGTTATATAACCTAACGTCGACCAATCGTTACGTAACAGGGCTAAAAAACATAATGTTTCATAACTATGATTATTTTGCCCGTAACGTTTGTTACGTTACGTTATTAACGTAACGCACCCTAACTTACGTTACGGTGCAAGTCAACTTTTTATAAACCCCAAATTCACTCGGTCTAGGGTCAAAAAATATCTTCTCTGCAACCTCGCCGCCATCTCTGTAATCTCGTCGTCGGCGCCGAGAAGAATAAAGAAGAATAAGATTTACCTCTGGTGGTTCTCCGTCGGTGATGGTTCTCATCGGCGTCATCTCCAAGCGGTTGTTCTCCGTCGTGGTTCTTGCTGGCATCGTCTCCAAGCACATGTAAGCTCTCTTCTCTCCCTGTTCTCTCTCCCTCCGATCTCTCTCCCCCTCCTGATCTCTCTCTGCTCTCTCCCAGAGGAGAGAGAGGAGAGATCTTTAGAGATCAGGAGGGGGAGAGAGCAGAGACAGATTGGAGGGGAAGAGAGCAGAAAGAGTTCGGGGGGGAAGGGAAGAGAACAGAGAATGAAATATCTAGACGGAGAGGGCAGAGAGAGATAATTGCTAAAAATATTGGCTGAGATAATATTATCAAGAGATAATTGCTAAAAATTATTATGATTGTTATCATACTTGTTATAATTCAATTATCATGCTTGTTATAGTTTGTTATGTTTGCGAACTTATTATGAAATTTGTTATGTTTCCGAACTTATTATAACTAGTGAATGTGAAAAATTATTGTGATACTTGCTAAAAATTGTTGTGAAACTTGCTAAATGTGTGATATATTATTTTGATATTTTTTTAGATTTTTTAAAATTATTTTCTTATTTATATAAATTCTTAAATATAATATATATATTTATTTTTATCAAATAAATATTAAATCGCTTAACTTACGTTATTCGTTACGTTATAACCTATATTAACATAACAAAGGAAAAACGTTATCATTACGTTATCGCTATTTTAAACATTGTGACTAGATATCTCCCATTAGTCGCGTTCGAAATACTTTCGTATGAAAAGTATTTTTTTTTTAATTACAAAACAACAACTAAGCCATTTGTCCCAAGTATTTGGGGTAGGCTACATGAACCAAAGAGAATTACGCCCGATCGGGCACATAGATCAGCTTTCTCCACTCATTCCTATCGAGCAATATGCCTTCACTAAGACCTTTAACCTCTATATCTTGTCGTATTACCTCCATCCATGTTTTCTTCGGTCTCCCCTGCACTCTTTTAACTTACCCTAAATTGATACGCTCTACTGGCTGGACTGGTGTATCTGTAGGTCTACGTCGCACATGACTAAACCATCGTAGACGGTTTTCTCTCATCTTCTCTTCTATAAAGGCTACACCTATCTTAGTACGAATATCTTTATTTCTCACATTATCTCTCCACGTGTTACCACCATGGTTCAAAGACTCGGCCGAGTTGGAGACGAGTCGGCCAAGTCGTATCCGTCTCGGCACGCTCCGAGACGAGTCCGAGTCACGAGTCGGTCGACTCAACTCTCAGAGGAGACTGAGATTCTGATTTTATGTCTCATCGCAATTCAATGTGAAATAACTACATTAGCATGTATTTATGAATGTAGTTTGTGCAATTTACTATATTGCGCATGTATTTTGATATGCTTATACCACGACGCGTGTATTTATTCTTTCGCTTTATGTTTAGTGTGCTAGGTGATACATTTTGGACATGTGATACATGAATGTAGATGTCTACATTTTTTTAAGCTTTGTCGTGATTTTTTCAGAATTTTTTGAGCTTCTATGTAACGTTTTGCGCGTATCGCCCGATACCGATCCGAGTCGCCGAGACCGATCCGTCCAGTGCCCGTCGAGTCGGCGGCCGAGACCGCGACTGTGAACCATGGTTACCACACATCCAACGAAGCATACGCATCTCTGCTACACTCATCTTCTAGGCATGATTTCTCTTTATAGCCCAACATTCTGTGCCATATAACAAAGATAGCCAAATAAAAATCCGATAAAACTTTCCCTTCAATCATAACGGAATACTACGATCACATAAAACTCATGTTGCGCTCCTCCATTTCAACCAGCCGGCTTGGATCTTATGGTTGACATCACTATCGATCTCCCCATCCTTTTAGATAATAGAACTCAAGTACTTAAAATGATTGTTCATCGATATTTCTTGTCCATCTAGTCTCACAATATTATAATCTCGGATTCCCTATTTACTAAATTTACACTCCATATACTCTGTTTTGGCCCTACTTAATCTAAAATCTCGAGATTCTAGAGTTTGCCTCTATAACTCCAATTTGGCGTTTACCCAGCCTCGTCTAATCAGCTAGGACAATATCATCAGCAAATAGCATATACTATGGTATCTCATCCTGAATAGCTCTAGTAAGTTTATCATCACTATGGCAAATAAGAATGGACTCAGTGCAGATCCATGATGCAATCCAATTGTGATAGAAAAATCACGTGTTATGTCTCCACAAGTTCTGACATTTGCTACCACTCCATCGTACAGATCCTTAATTGTGTCAATATATTTGATGGGGACTCTCTTTTTAATCAATGTCCACTATAATACCTCTCTTGGCACCTTATTATAAACTTTTTCTAAATCAATAAAAGACCATATGCAAATTTCTCTTCCTCTCTCGAAATCGCTCTATAAGTTGACGAAGCAAATGAATAGCCTCTGTCGTCGATCGCCCTGACATGAACTCAAATGGTTCTCTGATATTGTAACATTCTGTCTTAACCTGTGTTCAATTACCCTTTCTTAAAGCTTCATGATGCAATCCAATTGTGATAGAAAATTTTTTTATTACAAAATATATAATTTATTAGTGCTATTAAACCTATGTTACATAAATGGATTAGACATGATGTTACTTAAGATATTTATTAGAAATGTGCAAAACTGTTGTGACTTAATAGTTGTATCATATCAAATTTACTTAAGTTGTAGTAATGAATGTTTCTAGCCATGTCAAGATTTATGCATATTTATGAATAATAGGTTAAACATGAGTATTATTTAGTATTGTAATTGTTTATTATAAGTATTATCAATGCAAGTGTCTGGCCTCAAGAAAATTTTAAGGATTTAAAAATAAAAAGAAAGTAAGTTTTATGAATTGAGAAATGAAGTGAAAATGCAACTTTATGATGTCATACAAAACCCTCAAAAGTCCACAATGAAGTGAAGTGAAAGTGAATAAGCATGTCATATGGTATTTGAGCGTACTGCATAAGTGGCTTTCGGGCAAACTATGACAGGTTACGTACATTGTGTTTTTTCAGTGACTTGTGTACATTCCCATGCTACTGGGCCATAAATTTGCAGCCATAGTAGGATGATGCGGTAATTCTGTGATTTTACATTTGCAAATTTTAAACGAGTGTTAGATCATGATATGTGATAGAAGTTTTGCGTGAATGATGATATTATTATTGCTTTTGCAAACTACTTCCCAAATACATCACTATGATTCTTGTAAAGACTTTGTCGCTTATTACTTGTTTAGAAGCAAGAAAATTTTATATGATTATTTGTCTTTTAAGTTATTATATGTACTACGAAGATTTATTTACATCAAATGACTCCTTGACATTGAATTTATATTAAATTTTTGTGATGGGTAGAATTGCTAATATTTCTAGAATCTCTTCTATTGTTATTAATAAAACTTGTCTCATCCACTAATGAAAGTTATTATACTCATTGAGCGATTAACTCACCTTTTGTTTTCTACCCTTTCAGATATAATAGTTTGCAAGTTTCCAACTCATGGAATTTACATAGGGAAGCAGAGCTTGCCTAGTAGAAGTTGCAATTCTGGAGATAACTTTGTTATCATACTAATTACATCATCTAGCTATTAGACGAGAAATTTCGTAAGTGTTCCATTTATGGAACTTTCAGTTACATTATCTAAGTGTTTTAGATTATTAAGACTTTGAGGATTTACTAATTCTTTGGGACTTCTTACACATGCAAAATATATTTTTATTTCGTATATTGAATATTGTCGTATTATTGAAGTGCACCATTCTCTTAGCATGTGCATGAGATTTATCTTATGCATGTGTCGCCAGTGTCACGAACCTAACCTATTGCAGGGTTAGGGACGTGACAAATATACTAGCAAGAAACTGGAAATGCCAGAATCTTGAGCATCCATCAAAGAGAGATGAGGTCCATACATAGCCCTGAATATGCATTGCACAAGAACAAGATGAAACTATGACAATTGTTCGAACATTTTCTGATCGCACAACTTTAAGAACCTTTTGTAAATTAAATCAGTCTTGCCACTTGGAAATAATGCTAAGCGACAGGTTTGTTTGGAGCATATTGAGACCCAGTTAAAGAGCCATTGAAAAAATGACGAGGTTCCAGCATGCATCCGGAATAACTAAATATCAATGATTCAATATAGCGAGTAAAATACCGCACATCAAACGCACGGCAATTCATTTTTATCTCAATTAACTTAATAAGGAAACTACACCTAAAATTACATTTAAATATCCTTCTACATCTGAAATAATACCAGCAGAAAATGTTAGCTAGTTTCAGTAAGAATTTGCAGTGTTTTAAGGTAGTTGTGGGATTTCTGTTTTACCATTTATTGACATATAGCCTCAAGCAATAATTTCTGAGCTTAATTGCAAGTTGAGGCATCACTGGAGCTAAAAGTTCTCCAAATTAAATTCCATTCTTCACTACATCCAATTAAATTTACTGATATCCTTTTTGTACCTTCTACAACTTGACCTTAATCCAAATATGACAAGTATTGGAGTTTGTTATGTTGGCAGTTTTGAGAAACATATTCCACTTTACTCCAAATTCTTAACTAATTAGGCCTAGTTTCTTTCTGAGGCACACATATAAAGATTAAGTAATTGCAACCAAGGAAAGACATGTTTGTGCCAATTTATGGAAAATATGATAGACCACAATGATGGCAGGTTTTAGGCACAAATTCTGCATCAATGCAAAGTATTAGCAAAATGCAGAGATATCTCACCTGTACTGGAACATAACCGGAACCTGATGCTCTTATATCTCTGCAATTCACAAAACCACTTATACCTAGTTGAACATCTAACGAGTAATGAATAAATAAAGCGCATATTATATAAAATGATTCAAACAAATAAATAAATGTCAAGCCTTATACGAGACAAATATTCTGTGTTTTGATGCAAAAGCATGTTAGGATATTGCCTTGTTTTTCAAGAGGAGATGATGGTCCAAGAAAATCCAATTGAGTTGGAGAAGACGATGACTTGAAGCAGAAGAAGCAAATCAAGGTAAAACAGTTTCCTTTTCAGGAGGAGTATGAATAAGATTCAATTCCTATTCAATGAAGATTTGTTTTTAAAGATTAAAAGGTCTAGAATCCTTCTAGATCAAGGAGACCAACTCCTAATAAGATTGATCAAGATTCTTCAAGCCTCCAATGACCAAGATGATCTCATAATCCAAATAAGAGTTGTATTATAAAATCTTATAAATAAAGAATTGTAACCTAGGATTTAGATGGAGCAGAAGAAGGGAAGAAAGTTGTAGTGAACAGCAATGTAAGGCCCTAAAAAGCCAAGAAAGAGAGGAGTAAGGTGAAGGTGCATAGAGAGAAGGCATACTCTTATAATCTAGGCGTAGATTCAAGAGGAAGATGAATACCTTTGTGTCATCAAGAGGAAGGTTAGAAATCTTTGTATCAAGTTTATTAATGAAGCTCTCTCACCATTGATATCAGGTAGATCGTGCAACCGTAGTCGAATTCAGACGATCAACGTGTCGAACCGTATGTTTTTCAGCATTCTGGATACAAAGGTGGGTGCAGATCGAGGAGATTCCAATATTTGATGCAAATTCTATACAGATCGGTTAAAAGAATCAACGAAGATCACGGTCAAAGTTACGATGGGCTAGTCGTGACACGGTGAGATTATTCAGGCATTGGTGGATCTATCAGGTTTGAAGATATCAATAGCAGGGCAATAGATCTGGCAAACATCAATGCAATAGTGGATGACAACCCTGATTGATGGAAGGAAGACCATAGCAGTATGTGGCGGGAAGGCCTGGTAAGACCATGGTAGTTATGTGAAGACATTAAGTCCCAAGATTAAAACATATTTGGAAGGTGGACCATCACCAAGTGATCGGTGGAAGACCATGACACGACAAGCCTTTGACAAAATTCATGTAAAGTTGGTAAGACCATGGCAGAATTAGAGGCGGGTTGTCTCAAACCGGTGGGGGTCCCATGGCCGGGAAAGCGTCACAAAGCGAAATTTACTGGTGGCGGTGGTGATGCAATACAAGCTAAGAGAAAGAAACTGAGTCAAAGAGTTTCAATCAAGCTCACTTCGAGGTGGAGCTTCAAGAAAAACTGCAACGAGTCTAAGAGTTGCAGGACGACCATAAAAAGGGTGCACTCAGGCGAGGTTCGAGATGACCCAAGGCAAGACGGTGAATCCGCCAAAGGCCCGAGGAGGGAGGGCAAGGTCAAAGGCTTCATGATATGGCTACAACCAAGAAAAGAATTAACGTAGTAATCTAAAATCTCAAGTTGTTTTGCTAAAGGCTTGAAAAGCAAGTCAAGGTGGAGATTTTTAAGATTTTGTCTTATTTTTTAAGAGGAGATGATGGTCCAAGAAAATCCATTTGAGTTGGAGAAGACGATAGCTTGAAACAAAAGAAGCAAATCAAGGTAAAGCAGTTTCCTTTTTAGGCGATTGCGAGTTTCTTTTTTAGGAGGAATATGAATAGGATTCAATTCCTATTCAATGAAGATTTGTTTCTAAAGATTAACAGGTCTAGAATCCTTCTAGATCAAGGAGATCAACTCCTTAATAGGATTGGTCAAGATTCTTCAAACCTCCAATGGTCAATATTGTCTCATAGTCTAAATAGGAGTTGTATTGTAAAATCCTATAAATAAAGGATTGTAATCTAGGATATAGGTGGAGCAGAAGAACAGAAAAAAGTTGTGGTGAATAACAATGTAAGGCCCTAAAAAGCTAAAAAGGCCCTAAAAAGCTAAGAAAGAGAGCAATGTGAAGGTACATAGAGAGAAGGTATACTCTTATAATCTAGGTGTAAATTCAAAGGAAAGATGAATATTCTTGTGTCATCAAGAGGAAGATTAGACCTCTTTGTATCAAGTTTATTAATAAAGTTCTCTCAAGTTCTCTCCCCATGGATGTAGGCCAAGTTTGGGCCGAACCATATTAAATTGTGTGTTTTTCTTCTTCTGTCTTTTAATATTCATCTTGTGTGCTCGAGGTAATCGATCTCATGGCATGCTTGAGGTCGTCGGTGGGGATCTCCGTATCTCTCAACTATTGGTATCATAATAAGTATGATATCCGGGATTATGCACGCAACAATTGATATCAGAGCATATCAATTTCCGTCACAACAAAGCAACCCAAGGAAAGTCATATCTCAAGTTTTAAAACAAAAACTCTACCATATTGAAAAAGGGAGGAGCGAACCTATTCAAAAGTAATCATAATAACTCTACGATTACAATAAACCAAGATCATAGATTTGACATCACCACTATCATCTTAGTCTTTCCTCATCAGCACAGGGTCATGTAAGAACAGCTTAAGCTCATGCAACCAAGGAGAATGCCTTCAGGATTCCCCTCTCAAGTTAAAAAAAACTCGACCATAGTGAAAAGGGGAGGAGCTGATCTATTCAAAGAATTCACAATAATTCTACGATTACGATAAACAAAGATTGTAGCCATTTCACATCATAACTATCATTTAAGTCTTTTCTCATCAGCACAGGGATCAGTAAGGACAGCTAAAGTTCATGCAACCAAGGAGCAAGCCCTAAATTCCCCTTCTCAAGTTAAAAAACTCTACCATAATGAAAGGGGAGGAGCCGACCTATTCAAACAATTCACAAACTCTAGAATTACAATAAACAAAGCTCGTAGCCATTTGACATCACCACTACCATCTAAGTCTTTTCTGATCAGCATAGGATCAGGTAACCACAGCTTAAGCTCATGCAACCAAGGAGCCTTCAAATTCCCCTTCTAGACAAAGAGGTAAGATGATATGCTTTGCTGTAGGGAACGCATTTATCTCTAGAGCACAAGACAAGACAAAGACCCAAATGGGATTACATTCATTTTACAAATATTATAAAATTTTCCTTTGAAACTAATAGTATGTACTACCTGATTGATGCTACAGAGATAAGTTGATCGTCCTTCTCCAAAACCACAGCATAAAACCCTTGATAATTTAACCGAGCAAACGGTGACCTGAAGCATAAAGTGGAACCAGTGTTAATCCTAGATGGATGCTTAAATGGGGGAAAAAGGAAAATATATTGCAAATTAAGGATTATGAAACTATCATGTAAAATTTCATGACAACTTGAAAATATATAATTCAAGCAAACTAAACAATCATGAGAAATGATGTATGCATGAGCATATAACATCCATAATAAGCCATGCGCACCAAAAAAAATATAACAAACAAATCCATATGATAGTAGGAGCGCACACACCGAATGAATAAAGAATCACACATGAATTAAAAAGCCCACAATTTGCAGTGCAAATGCAGACCTAAGATTTGGAACATATGTTACAACCAACAGTTTATTAGAATATCTACATTGACCAGTATAATGAAGATGGATCTGGCTGTGTAATTTTTTTGTATCAACAGTAGTAAAGTTGTGCTTGTAAGTAAAAATGTGCATAGCAAGCAGCCAACCTAAAATCTTGACCTATATGTTCCAATCAACAGAAAAAGTGCTGAGTTTAGAATATCTATACTTTGGGGGATTGCTATCCAATGAAAATGCATGTGATTATGTTGTGTTTTTCTTCAATAGTAGGAAAGTCACACTTGCAAGTGAAAATTTATTGCCAAAACTCAAAGAAACAACTAATATGCACACAAGCTGGCATGCCCCCCACAAAAAAAAAAACACACATTCCAGAAAAAAGAGAGACAGAAAAAGAAAAAGAAATCACACACACAATTAAGAAATAAAAAATAAAAAATGTATGGTAAATATGGGTTAGCCTCACCCACATGCCACAGATTTTCAGGGAAACCCCTTGACTGGATGACTTTCTGTAAACCCCTAATAATATAGTATGCATCCTGAAAACTTTGGTTTAGCCCCTTCTTGAGGAGCTAAACCAAATGAAAGTTTTGAGTGGGGTAAAGTGGGAAATCAAAGTCAACGTAGGGTTATAGGCACAAATACACCCATATCTACATGGAGTAGATTATGTAATTCTCATTTAAAGTTTCTATCCATTGATTGTGCTTATGCATTTGCTTTATAGTGCATTAAATGCACCTGCTACAAGCAAATAAGCAATCAATAAATTGCACAAATCAGTCCCCCGAAGTTGGCCCGCCGGTCAGGGCCTGGGTTTGCTCCCCAGAGGTCACCAGTTCGAATCCGTTCGGGTGGACATTTGTGATGGGTGTGTGCGCGTGTGTAGGCTTGAGGGTAACCTCCAGCTTGTTCCCAAAATAAATTGCACAAATCTAAAAAACAGTATACTGACAGAATCTAACAGCGACCTAGAATGAACGAGCTCACAATCAATTCAGAATCAATTAGCATAGTGAAGTGTGAATCCAACACCTGTTCTGTATACAGCTGCAAATTGGAACATCACATTATTGCCTAATGTCGCTGCTACATTTTATGCGTGAATACTCTTTAAAAAGAAGATATTATGAATGTGTTCCCTTCTATAATATTGAAATGATATAATTTGCATATAAACTCCTGGATTTTCTTTGCCTGTACCCTCCTAGAAAAATGAAATCTACTAGTATTTATAACAAAAAAGCTGCAATCTGTAGTAAATTTTGGCCAGATACCCTAATAAAGAACCTTTTCGCATAATAACATCAGATACCTTATATCTCAAAATTAATCTAACATATACACCCCTACAAATTTTATTTTTCGTCATGCATCCTTACTAGTACTCGGTTGAGATATAGAAGTTTACTTCTGTGTATGTTAAACGTGTAATGTGGTTTCTCATAATCAAATCAAAACACAATTTCTACAAAACTCTTAAGACGCATAATAATACTCATTTCCATCCTTTTCGAAACAAAGACAGACAAACAAAATAACCCATTTGGAGAAACTGTAATCTTTTACCTCATTACTTCATCCTGGCCCCGGCATTTATCAGCGAGGTTGCAACAAATAAACTTTCTGACTTGACACTAGCAGTTCTTTATTCATTAGTCTAGCACTATCAATACAGTATCAGCATGCCAAATCTGGACCTTTATCCCAACACATTCAAGTCTTTCTTTCAGTAGAAACTTTTAATACTCGCATTAAAGATTGCACCTAATTAGGGACCTGCGCGTGCATACAGCTTCAGGTTCTGAATCACATTTATGCACTTTTTTCTGAAGTGAAGGTCCATACGACTGGACAAGAAAAGGCCGGCGTATAAGATTTCCAGGAAGTCAATGTTTCTTGATTTGTTTTCTTTCGAACATCTTAATTGGAAAATAGTTTTCCAATATCTGAGGACATATTTGGAGGTTTTGTTTTTTATCCTACCCAAAGAAAAATTAAAAAGGGGTAATGTTTCATAGTAATTGCTAGAAAAATAAATATTATATAGGGGTTTATCTGTAAATATACTTATTGAGTCTATATATAATAATATCAAGGGGAGAGATCTTATCTCTCAAATTTCCCAAATCTCTGAGTACTAACATGGTATCAAAGACTTAGGGCTCTGATCCTAATCCTAACTCTAAATCTTAACTCCTAACCCTAATCTTCTCCTTTTTACTAATTCCCCTTCTTTTCTCTAACCTTGGTTTTTTTCCTTTATTTTTCTCTCTTCTCTTCCACGATAAACACGGCGAAACCCAACCCAAATCCATTGATGAACCTATCCACTGACATTGACCAACGCCACAAACTATCTCGATAGAAGTCCTGCTTAAGAAAAATAAAAAAGTGATACTTGACTGGTTGAGCTCAATGTTGTAAGTTCAATCCTTGAGTACTACCGCCTTCTGTTGTTTATGGAATGTAGTATGATTATATTCACCTGCAGAGAAACATATGCAGCGTGTCTTCCATTCCATTCTCTCTAAATCCTACAGAAAATTGGGTGTCTGTGTGTGTGTTGTTGGGGGGGGGGGGGGGGGGGGGCCTTTCTAGTTAATAACCAGCATTAACACAACTCCTTCCAATCCTTCTAACAGAACGCGCTAGCGGGTGAGAGTGTGTCCCATGATACATTTGATATTCAAACAATTTTCCAAATCTGCGGCTTTCATGTCAAAAGGTGCCTTATGTAAGTTCTACAGCTACCAATGAAATTTTATATTCATATTGTTCTTTAAACTAAGTGATAATGAAATGTTTTGTCCTTTCAACTTGAATTCTCCTTGACATGAAAGTATATCAAAATTTAACTTCTTGCTCTTACAGGAATCCTAACTATGCCTTCCACTTTGAATATAAACCCCACTGATTATATCTTCCTATTTAAACTCTAGTGCTCCGTTAATAATAAATATACATACCAACCTTCCAATCATAATCACCAAGAGAATTACCTCTGACTTGATGCTATGGTTAAAAAGTAGGGGGGACTTGTTACTTTATAAGCAACAAAGTAACTTATATCTATTGTTTACATAGCACAAAGTGGGCAGATTAAATTAAAGCTAATTTTTCAATCAAAATAAAAGAAGTCACCAGGAACCTTGATTTGCATGGTATATAACAAGAAAGTTTCCAAACTTTAATTTTATTGCTTAAAACAGATAATAGATAAATGCACACGTCATTGTTCTCGGTCTCTTTATATCAATATTAAAATCAAAGGTTCCTACTTAGCTACAAACGGACCCCCCATCTTTTTTTCCCCTTGACTTTCCAAGAATAGGTCGTCGCCTTGTGCACATAGAATTTGAACCCCAGGCCTCCTACCACTGCAAATAGGTTTTAGCACCATGATTGATAGGTGTTAATATAATGTTTTGCCCTTGCGCATTGTAGTCTCCTTGACATGGAAGTATATCAAATTGTAACTACTCTTGCAGTATTGCCATCTATGCTTTCCACGTTGAACATAAACTCACTGACTATATCAACTCTTTTCTATTTAAAATCCCTCCATCCATATTACATATAAATACCAACCTTCCACCATAATCACCAAGAAAATTACCTCCAAATTGATGCTATAGTTCAAAAGTAGGGGGCCTTGTTTACTCTGTAAGCAACAAAGTAACATATATCTATTGCTTGCATAGCACAAAGTGGGTATATTAAATTAAAGCTAAATTTCAATAAAATAAGAGAAATCTTTGGGAGCCTCGAATTCATATGGTGCATAACAAAAAAATAAATTGTTCCAATTTTAATTATAGCACTTAAAACTTAAAAGATATAATAGATAGATATCTGGTCATTGTTCTCAGACTCTTTATATCAAGGTAAAATTTAAAGGTTCCTACTTAGCAATGGCCAAACTCCCATGTCTTTGTTTTTCCTTTTTGAGGATAGGTCATAGCTTGGTGCAAGCGGGATTAGCGGGTTTTAGCACTATACTATAATGGCATTTGCTACTCGTACACTTGAACCATAATAAAATTAGATAAAAGAAAGACTCGTAATTAAACCTAGGTTCTATGCCAACGCCATCTCATACCTCTAAAGTTATCCCAACTGTTCAACATCAATTGCAATTTACAATACCAAGTTAGGGCGTGTTTGTTTCGCCGCAAAACGCAAATCGTAAAATTTCTTTTCCATTTTCCGCCGTTTGTTTCGCTGAAAAACAAGTTGCAAAATGCAACTCTTCTTTTCCCATTTGCAGTTGCTACAGTTAAATTTGTGATCATGTAAATCTCACTTTTACACTCATATTTTCTCACTTGCAGTTGCTACAGTTAATTTTGTGGTCATGTAACTCTCACTTGTAGTACACTTACAGTTTAAAACAGTTACTTGATAATCAATATATAATTTAATATTATTAAATATTTAATATTTTAAATAGTGTTCAATTTATTTTTTATTTATTTATATATTTTATATTTTTAATCTTTAATTTTTATTGTTTTTAATATTATTTTAATATTTAATATTTTACTATTTTAATTTAATATTTTTATTTAATATTTTAATATTTTATTAATACTTATTCCATTTTTTATTATTTTATTTAGAGTTAATATTTTATCAATATAACAATATTACTTTACTATATATTTAATTATTTATTTTTTAATATAAAAAATTACTTTATTAATATCATAATATATATATTATTATTATATTAATATTTTATTATGTTAATATGTAATAATAATTCAGTATAATAATACTATAATGATAATTTATTATTAAATTATAATTATATTTTACTTTGTTAATTTTATATTTCTATAATATTACAATAATATTATAATAAAATTTATATTATAATAATTTTCAAGTATTTTTAATATTATAATATTATAACTATATTTTATTATTTTTGTAAGATTTTTTAATATTTATATTTTATTAGTATTCTTAAATTTTTATTAATGTTCTTTAGATTTTCTTAAAATTTTATATTATTTATTTAGTTAATATTTTAATAATATTTTACTATTTATACTAATATTTTATTAATATTATTGTTATAAATAAAATATTAAGAATATTAATTTTTTATCTCAAATTTATTAATACAATTTAATTTGCAATAGTAGATTTATTTTAATAGTGTTTATAATATTTAAATCACTGCTACAGTTAATTTTGTGGTCAACTTTTCCACTTATACTTTTACATTACCAACCAAACACCGTAAAACACAATATACTTTACCATTTACACTTTCACTTTATCAACCAAACACCGTAAAACACACTTTTCCATTTACACTTCACTTTATCAACCAAACACCGTAAAACACAATATATTTTCTCTGCTACAGTTCACTTTTTCCATTCTCATTTTACGACTTACGACTTGCGACGTTTTGCAACGAAACAAACAGGCCCTTAGTCATGACTAACTAAATAAATGGGAAAGGTGAAAAGAATAGTTAAAGAAGAAGAAACTTGTAGCTTGAGAGAAAAATTAATCACTTTAAAGATCCAACTAACTTCGTGTTCATGACATGTCTAGAACTAAGAGCGCTCTGCAGCTGGTAACTTTAGTAAAAATTGAACTATCTAATTCTTCTTTTTTGATCAGT
This sequence comes from Agave tequilana, assembly GCA_038442645.1. NCBI lineage: Eukaryota > Viridiplantae > Streptophyta > Magnoliopsida > Asparagales > Asparagaceae > Agave > Agave tequilana. The sequence goes on along the minus strand of JAVJIF010033998.1, from coordinate 64,368 downwards.
AAAGATAGCTTTTTGTAAGATTCACCTAGAGGGGGGTGAATAGGTGAAGACTAATCTAATGGTCACTTAATAATGAATGATGCGGAAGCTAAAAACAATTATGACCAAATAAAACTTTTACACTAAACACCACGTATAACACAAGAGTGTTGCCGAATTTCCCGTGAAGGGCTCTGGACAAACTCCTCTAGATTCCCCTTGAATGGGTTGAGGTGCCGTGTTGGCTCTCTTGGTTGAATACAAGTGTTAGCAATAATCCCAAGCAAGTATATCAATTATGCACACAATATGAATATCAAGCATGTAAAGATAAGCACAAAGTAAGCATGCAAGATATAATAAGAGACAAAGAGAGAGAGAGAGCAATCGCAAACACAAAGGGTTTGTTTCGAGGTTCGAGCACACTTGCTCTACATCCCCGCCTCCGACACACGAAGGATTTCCACTATGCAAGATCCCAATAGATCTCTCCTCGGTGCCGCAACACCTACAAGCCCTCGGACTCCCTAGTCCCGTACACACGCAAGCCCCACAAGCTTGCCAAGGCTGCACCTCAAACACGGAGTTCGCACCCGAACTCGAAACAACACGTCCGCCTCCTCAAAGTACAAGAAATGATCTCTTGGTGATCTAAGCACTTTGATCACCAATAAAAGCTCTCACTACAACACTCCTATAAGATGAATAGCAATGGATAGCTCAAGTGTTTGTGTGAGAAAAATAAGGAAGAGAATGGTGGAGGAAAACTCAAAGAATCTCTTTTTAACACTCTTGATAAAACTTTCCTTTTTGATAGGAAATATTTGCTCTCTATTTTGTGGAGAAAAACTTCTGAAAAGAGTGGAAAAAATTGGCTCTAAAACAATCTCCAAATCTTAAAGAAAACAGCCCCCAAATGACCCTTTATATAGAGTCTGGAAAACTAGCCGTTGGGGCTCTGTCAGACCTGCCGGTCGACCCGCCCGGTCGACCGCCAACGGTCAGAAATCCGACCGTTGGAGCCACGGTCGACCGCCCGGGTCGACCGAGCCACTGGAGCAGAGAGTAGAACTCTCTGTCGGTCGACCCGTACGGTCGGCCGAAATTTCCAGAGAGCAGAGCTCTCTAGATCGGTCGACCGGCACGGTCGGCCGTCCTCCAGTGCACAAAGGCGTGCACGTCGGTCGACCGATCCGGTCGACCGACTTCAGACCAAGTCGACTATACAGTCGACTTACTGGAGCCTGGAAACTGTTTTTCTGGGATTAAAACTTAGTCTTTTTGGCTCAAATAAAATCCCATAAAATACTTAAAAATCTACAAAAATAGTTTTACCAATATACTTTGATAAACAAACATGCTTGCACAAAATCAAGGCATGTTATAAAGGATTTGGATTATTTTTGTAATATGGAAATATTGGCTCAATAGAAAACTTGTATTTTCCAAAATCTTATTTTCCAAAACTCCTTTAAATAAAAACTAGATATTTTGAACTCATTAAAGCATAGTTTGTATGGATATGATCCACTACACAAATAAGATGAAATATCTATGTTTTTGGCATTAAGCTCTAAATATGGTTTTGGATAAAAGATATGCATATAAGAAATTCCAAAAACCAAAAAGTATTTTTCCAAAATGAAAGTCTTTTCTAAATCTGAAAATTCTTTTATGAAAACAATTCTATCAAGAGTGTGTGTGTATATGTACTTGAGCAATCCACCACTATTCTATCCTTTACATTTTTAACTAAAACAAAAACAAAATCTTATACCTAGACACAAGTCTTCATCTTCTTGAAGTCTTCACTTGAAGGCTTCTCATCTTCTTGACTTGGTCCAAGCTTGATCCAAGAGCTCCTTGGATCACACCGTGCTAGCTCCAAATCTAAACATTTTATCCTTTGTTGAGCTATGCACCTACTAAGATCTTGATAATGAATGTCACTAATTAAACACAAGATCATTAGTAAACATAACTTCATGAGTTGATCATCATCAAAACTAGGGTGGAAGGCCTTTGGGCCAACAATCTCCCCCTTTATGATGATGACAAAACTCATGAAGTTATATATGAATGGATTAAAGTAAAGCTTCAAAGAAGCTCCCCCTTAACTCATGCATAACAAATAAATAATAGATATGGCAATGAGGCACATGAATATGTATGCAAGTATCGAGATAAAACATGCAACAAGCATAAATCAAAATCTTTTTCTCCTATTTGCAATATAAAAAATATATATGCATAAACATAAATCTTATTCAACCATGCATATAAACTCAAAATCTTTCTCCCCCTTTTTGTCAATCATCAACAAATGGTTCAAAGTGAAATCAAATCAAACAAATTTTTCTCCCCCTTTTGTCAAAAACAAAGAGATCAAGAAGGGGTAATACAAATCAATCAATAAAAATTTATATGCGATATACATTCATGAAGAGGAAGACGCTAAGTTAGCTTCCCTACACATATGCATTACATGAAGAAGGGATGACAAGTCCTAACTCACATAACACATATTATGTAATGCATAAGAGGAGATGTGAAGCTCCCCCTACACACGTATATCATATAAAGAAGAGTTGTCAAGCTCCTCAATTTATATATACTCAACATGAATTCATATGTAAGAGAGATGTTAAGCTCTCCTTGCATATAGGAAATACAAATCAAAAATTTTGATTTTTTTTGTCAAAACAAAATTTTGAACTTTCTTAATAAAACACATTTTGAGATATCAAGTAAACATATTGCATAAGCTTTAAGAATTACCAATTGAAAGTTGAATTAAGCTTAGCATATACATTGTGCTTTAAGAGTGTGAATCAATTTAAATCAAGCACAAATAGATCATATATGTATGAAAAGATAATACCAATAGAAATTGATATAATTTAAATTTGAAAGCATTCATACATACAATCAAAACATGAGCATATACAAAAAGAATAATCATATTGATACCAATTGAAATGATCCAATGATACCAATTGACAGAAGGTAAGTTCAAGTGTATATCTCATTGTATAATCTACCACACAAAAAAAATTTATAAAAAATTATATTTCAAGATATATGTATATTTTGACAACACAAGAAGTATACACACATATCCCAAAACACAATTGAGTCCATATATATAGATTTGCATGAAAGGCAAATGACTCAAGAGGTATACATGTATATCTTAAAGTTTGGCAAAATACACATATACATGAAATGAAAACACATGATCATAACACAAATCCAAAATGGGAATACAAGTTTAAAAATGTAAGGATCATCAAAACAAGCAATACAAGCACATTTTATGGGTTCAAATAAGCATTCAAGCACAAATATAAATAGATTTATTTGTGACCCACGATATGTACAAGTATAAATCCTAGTGTTGACAAAAACTAACATATAAACTAATATTCAAATCATGAAGCATCAAATAAATTTTGAGAATACAAAAGAATTTATGATTGAAGAATAGTAAGATCATGTGTATGTCTCATAAACTAATTTGAAGAACAAATAACTAGTTTAAATAGATTTTTGACAAACTAGTTAAAGATCCTTCAAATACATCAAATCATATGTTTTTCATGAATTATACTAAATACATAAAGATTCAAGCACTCATAGTCCATAAAGCTCAAAATTATCTTGAAAAATAAAAGATGAGTGTTCAAAGGTTATGTAAATGGTATTTTCATGAAAATAGACAATGAAGCTTAAAATAGACATGAACATTATTTTTATCAAAACATGAAAATTCATTTTTCTTTCAAATAACTTCAAGGTATATGTATGGTATATCCAAAGCTAACAATATGCATACATATCCCAAGTATAGAAGAGTCTATTAAATGTATTTGCATGAAAGCTAGAGACTCACGGGTATACATGTATATTTATTAGATTTGAATAAAAATACATATACATGAAGTAAAAACATAAAAATAGGCAAAACATGTATAAAAGAGAATCATCAAAACTAGTCTATACATATGCATATAGTGGATACAAATGAGCATGAAGTTCAAATATATATGAGTCAATTGTAGTTCACTATTCATATATGTATAAATGCAAGTTTGACACATTCTACATCTAAGCATGTAAATACCACATGAAGCACACAAAAATATGAACATGCTATGAATATGATAAATGAACTAGCATGTACATAAAAAGTAGGAGTTTAGAGATTGTTACAAACTCCAAAGCTCCTAACATGGTGGTCTTTCCCACCAAAACTCCTTGATAGTGATGCATCCCAAAAGTATGTCCATCATGTCCAAGTGCATCCACTACCAAGGCACCGATCCTCTCACGTTTTGTGAGAGCCCTCACCTACATCAAAAGCAAATGGTGGGGGTTTTGGTACCCATATTTTCTTGGGTCCTTGGGGGTTAGTCTTGTAAGGAACCCAAAATCTTTTATTAGCAAAATTACAATGATTTAACCTATCATAACAAAATTTTGCTAAATGGCCTTTGCGGCCACAATGTGTACATGTGTACACCTTAGGATGCTTATGTGTAGGAGTGCGATCATGTTGTGCAACATAAGCAAATGCATGATTATGATTGCATGAAGATGGGGAACTTGTTTCTTTTGAAACAATGATTCCAACCTAGAATGATTGAATGCAAAAGAGTTCAAAGTTGAACTCAAACCATCCATTTTATTTTTCAAAACTTTCATCTCATTTGTGGTGGCATGTAAAGCATGATGAGATAAAGAATCATTTTTCTTTTTCTTTTTCGAAACAAATCTTTTTCTTTTTCACAAATTTTTCTTTTTAAAGACTTATTTTCTTGAAAAACAACTTCCTTTTATTTTTCCACCAAATCAACTTTATTTTTCAAAATAGTGTTTCCTTCACAAAGATTATTTAATTTGGTCATCAAGGAAACATTTTCATTTTTCAAATCACCTTTTTCTTTTTCTAAGCATGCAATTTTGTTTGCTAATGAATCTTTTTCTTTAAGCATGCAAACAAAATTCTTTTTCAAATTTTTGTTATCTTTTTCTAAACATGCAATGTTACTTCTAAAAGAATCATGTTCTTTATGCATGCAAGCAATGTTCTTTTTCAAATTTTTATTTTTCTTTTTAAGCATGTCATATCTTTCAAGCACAAGTTGACAATAAGTAGTAAGCTCATCATATGACATGTCTTCATCATCGGATTCGGTGTTTACCTCAAGGGGTTATCCCCTTGGACCATGTAACATACGTTGGAGGTGTTGCTTCCAACGTCTGAATCGCTCCCGGCATAATATAAATCCTTTTCGCCAAGGGAGATGAGGGTATTCCATACTACAAAAGCCGAATCAAAGTTAGAAACTCTAGATAAATAAACATCATCTAGGGTTGACTTTAAAGCATTAAGGGCTTTTGCATTAGCCTCAAAATTCTTACCATCTAAACAATATGCATTATTAGTAGTGGTAAGATAAACATGAATGCCTAGGGCTTTGAGGTACAAGGACATCTTCACCTTCCATATATGGATGTTAAGAATATCAAAAGTGGGAGGTGACATGAAGTCCATGGTGTGTGTACAAATATGTGATTAGCCTAAAAAATGAGGATCTTTTACTCTAGGTTGTTAGACCAAATCAGAGTACCAAGCTCTGATACCAATTGTAAGGTTCACCTAGAGGGGGGTGAATAGGTGAAGGCTAATCTAATGGTCACTTAATGATGAATGATGCGGAAGCTAAAAACAATTATGACCAAATAAAATTTTTACACTAAACACCACGTATAACACAAGAGTGTTGCCGAATTCCCCGTGAAGGGCTCTGGACAAACTCCTCTAGATTCTCCTTGAATGGGTTGAGGTGTCGCGTTGGCTCTCTTGGTTGAATACAAGTGTTAGCAACAATCTCAAGCAAGTATATCAATTATGCACACAATATGAATATCAAGCATGTAAAGATAAGCACAAAGTAAGCATGCAAGATATAATAAGAGACAAAGAGAGAGAGAGCAATCGCAAACACAAAGGGTTTGTTTCGAGGTTCGAGCACACTTGCTCTACATCCCCGCCTTCGACACACGAAGGATTTCCACTATGCAAGATCCCAATGGATCTCTCCTCGGTGCCGCAACACCTACAAGCCCTCGGACTCCCTAGTCCCGTACACACGCAAGCCCACAAGCTTGCCGAGGCCGCATCTCAAACACGGAGTTCGCACCCGAACTCGAAACAACGCGGATACACACGTCCGCCTCCTCAAAGTACAAGAAATGATCTCTTGGTGATCTAAGCACTTTGATCACCAATAAAAGCTCTCACTACAACACTCCTATAAGATGAATAGCAATGGATAGCTCAAGTGTTTGTGTGAGAAAAACAAGGAAGAGAATGGTGGAGGAAAACTCAAAGAATCTCTTTTTAACACTCTTGATAAAACTTCCCTTTTTGATAGGAAATATTTGCTCTCTATTTTGTGGAGAAAAACTTCTGAAAAGAGTGGGAAAAACTGGCTCTAAAACAAACTCCAAATCTTAAAGAAAACAGCCCCCAAATGACCCTTTATATAGGTGGAAAACTAGCCGTTGGGGCTCTGTCAGACCTGCCGGTCGACCCGCCCGGTCGACCGCCAACGATCAGAAATCCGACCGTTGAGCCACGGTCGACCGCCCGGGTCGACCGAGCCACTGGAGCAGAGAGTAGAACTCTCTGTCGGTCGACCCGTACGGTCGGCCGAAATTTCCAGAGAGCAGAGCTCTCTGGATCGGTCGACCGGCACGGTCGGCCGTCCTCCAGTGCACAAAGGCGTGCACGTCGGTCGACCGATCCGGTCGACCGACTTCAAACCAAGTCGACTATACAGTCGACTTGCTGAGGCCTGAAAACTGTTTTTCTGGGATTAAAACCTAGTCTTTTTGGTTCAAATAAAATCCCATAAAATACTTAAAAATCTACAAAAATAGTTTTACCAATATACTTTGATAAACAAACATGCATGCACAAAATCAAGGCATGTTATAAAGGATTTGGACTATTTTTTTAATATGAAAATATTGGCTCAATAGAAAACTTGTATTTTCCAAAATCTTGTTTTCCAAAACTCCTTTAAATAAAAACTAGATATTTTGAACTCATTAAAGCATAGTGTGTATGGATATGATCCACTACACAAATAAGATGAAATATCTATGTTTTTTGGCATTAAGCTCTAAATATGGTTTTGGATAAAAGATATGCATATAAGAAATTCCAAAAACCAAAAAGTATTTTTCCAAAATGAAAGTCTTTTCTAAATCTGAAAATTCTTTTATGAAAACAATTCTATCAAGAGTGTGTGTGTATATGTACTTGAGCAATCCACCACTATTCTATCCTTTACATTTTTAACTAAAACAAAAACAAAATCTTATACCTAGACACAAGTATTCATCTTCTTGAAGTCTTCACTTGAAGGCTTCTCATCTTCTTGACTTGGTCCAAGCTTGATCCAAGAGCTCCTTGGATCACACCGTGCTAGCTCCAAATCTTGACATTTTATCCTTTGTTGAGCTATGCACCTACTAAGATCTTGATAATGAATGTCACTAATTAAACACAAGATCATTAGTAAACATAACTTCATGAGTTGATCATCATCAAAACTAGGGTGGAAGGCCTTTGGGCCAACACTTTTGACATGTATATACTAATAAGCAAAGAAGCAAAAACAAATTAGCAGTAGCGGTGTAGAAGAGATCTACCAAAGTTGCATATAGTTTAAATACGAAAAACTTTGAAAATTGAAATGATCACTGCATTAAACTGTGATCCAACAACATCAATCACTTGATGGTATTGACTCAAATTACTCTACTCTAAACACTCCCTATATATATCAAACGTATTTGCATATTAACTTGCCATATCTAAATATAGACAAGTAGACACATTTCAATGCTGCCAATGAACATGCTGTGCATGGTGCATTTTTAGATATTCCCGCTGAATGAGGTCCAGTTCCAAAATGTCATCTGTAAAACCTTGGATCAGCCTTTTCAAGCTTTGGTATACATAAAAGAACAAAAACAATGCTTGAGCATAGTGCCGAGAAATGGACTGGCAAAACCATTGTATAGAGTTTCTCTATGTGACATATAAAGGGTAGTGGGAGCTAACTGTGTGAAAGATTATAAACATGTAGGACAATTTTTCCATGCAAAACACCCAAAAAGATCAAGGAACTCCAATCTTAAGTAAATAATACAAATTATGCAGTGAAAACTTATAATATAATGCTACAAGTGATTTGCAACTCACATGTGCAGACTAGAAATGGACTTTAACCGATTACATGCCTAAAGTGTTGCTGGCAGAATGGCTGCAAACTTAAACTTTTTTGCATAAGCGAAAGAATCTAACCAACTTTAAATCATAATACCCCCAATCAAGTAACAATTATCACCTCAAATTAATTTGTAATGCTCGGTGACTACATAAGAGCTATATGAAACATAACTTCAAGCCAACCCAACCCAACCCGGGTTGCAACTGACATGTTACATGCTAGTTGCATGTTAATAATGCAGCGGACATAGATACTAGAAATGGAATTGACAGGCAACATACCAAATGTGGTGTTGACTGGACAAACTACAGCAACCAACCAGCTCTAAATCAAAACACTCCAAATTAAAGCAGCTCATGCTGCAAATCAAAATTTGAATATTGAGTGCAAGGTTCAAGGTATCGGCCTAGTTGGATACGACTCGGCCCGACTCGGCCGCTGACGGTCCGACTCAGAACCCCGAGTCGGAGGGTGGGCGCCGAGTCGACCCAGGTCGGGTCCGACTCGGACTCGACTCGGTCAACTCGACCGAGTCGGGGACGACCCGGGTCGACTCGGCGCCCGTGAATCCCAGTTTAAAGGGAGAGAGTGAGAGAGAGAGAGATCAGATCTATCCCTCTCACGCTGCCCCCTCCTCGCGTTCTGCAGCAGCGAAGGAACACCCCCCGCGTCGCCGTCGATCCTCGCCCTCGCAAGTACCTCTCCCTCTCTCCCTCTCTCTCCCTCTCTGTCTCCGTCTCTCTCTCCCTATGTGTCTCTCTTTCTCTCTCTATCAGACTCTCTCTCCCTCCCCCTCTCAGTCTCTCTCTCAGTCTCTCCCCGTCTCCCTCTCCCTCTCTGTGTCTCTCTCTGTCTCTGTCTCTTTCCCCCTCTCTCTCCTTCTGTGTCCCTCTCTCCCTCTCTCTGTCTCCGTCTCTCTCCCTCTGTGTCTTTTTCTGTCGGATTCTCTCTCCCTCTCCCTCTCAGTCTCTCTCTCCCTCTCCCTCTCCCTCTCTGTGTCTCTCTCTGTGTCTCTCTGTCTCTGTCTCTCTCCCTCTGTCTCTCTCTCTATGTCGGACTCTCTTCCTCTCCCTCCCAGTCTCTTTCTCTCTCTCCTCTCTCTGCGTGTCTCTCTCTGTCCCTCTCTACCTCTTTGTCTCCATCTCTCTCTCCCCCTTTGTGTCTCCCTCTCTCTTCTCTGTCTCTCTCTCCCTCAGTTTCTCTCTACCCTCAGTCCCTCTCTCTCCCTGTTTCTCTCTCCCCTCAGTACCTCTCTCTCTCCCCCTCATTTTAATTTATTTGAGTTTAATATAATTTAATTTAGTTTAGTTTAGTTAAACTTAATTTCAGTTAATTTAATTTAATAAAATTTTATAATTATAATTAAGTTAGGTAATTTAATAACTTTATTGAAGTTAGGTAATTAAGTTAGTGTAGCTTAATCTAGTATAAACTAGTTTAGTTTAATTTAATTTAGTTTCATTTAATTGAGTTTAATTTAATTTAAATTAGTTTAGTTTAGTTAAACTTAATTTAGGTTAATTTAATTTAATAAAGTTAATTATAATTAAGTTAGGTAATTTAATAATTTTATTGAAGTTAGGTAATTAAGTTAGTATAGCTTAATCTAGTATAAACTAGTTTAGTTTAATTTAATTTAGTTTCATTTAATTGAGTTTAATTTAATGCTGTTTTAATTTAATTAATTTTAGTTTTAATTTAATTTAACAAATAATTTTTTTTAAATTTCAGTATGGCTCCAAAGCAACGCGATATTGGATGGGAACATGGTACCCCTGTTGGTGGAAGTAGAAAACTTGTGAAGTGTAATTATTGTGAGAAACAAGTCCATGGTGGTATCACTAGATTGAAGCAACATATAGCACATGTACCCGGTCAGGTGGAAGGATACTTGCGAGCATCAAAAGAGGTATCTCAGATAATGAGACGACATCTTTCTGAAGGTAACAAAGAAAGAGCGGCCATAAAATCCAAAAAAGAGCGACTTATGAGATCTTTAAGTGAAGAAGATTTTTATGATGTGACCGATGAAAATTCTGATAATGAAATTGAAGAAGTTATGAAGGAGTTGAAAGAAGACAACTAAAACAAACTATGAAAGAAAGTCGTGAAATGACTTGGAGATCGGCAGAAGTAGTTGATATTGGTAGCAGTAGTTCGCAGCCTTCAGGATCAGGGAGTAATCGTGGATTGCGTCGGAGTATGACTATGAGAGAAGCTGAAATTCTAGCTTCGTGGTATTGATCCTTACATGTTCCCAACAAAACAGAATCAAAAGCATGTTCTCAACTGAGAATATTAAAAAGGTTGAAAAATCTATGACGAAATTCTTTCACTACAATGCAACACCATTCAATGCAGCTGATAGTGGTCCTCACTACCAAGCCATGATTAATATTATTGCGGAGGCAGGCCCAGGTGTAAAAGGCCCTACAGGGTACCAGATTGGTAATCTATATTTAAAGGAGGAATGAAAGAAATTGAAGTAAATATTGCTTCAATAAAAATAAAATGGCCGCAGTATGGTTGCACGATCATGAGTGATGGATGGAGTTCTCGGAATAGAAAGTCTGTTGTTAATTTCATGATTTATTGTGATAGAAGTATATCTATCATACTTCTATTGATACTACTAATATCTTGAAGACTGCTGATTATATATTCTCGCTAATGGATAAACTTGTTGATGAAGTTGATGAAAAAAATATCATGCAGGTTGTAACAGATAATGAGGCAAGTTTCCAAGCAACTGGTCACATGTTGATGGAGAAGAGAAAACATTTATTTTGGTCTCCCTGTACAGCACATTGCATTGATTTGAACTTGAAGATATTGACTCTGTGAAATTAGTCAAGGAGACATTAGATGATGTTAAGATGATCACATCATTCATTTAGAATAGACTCAAAGTGGTGAATTTAATGAAGCTATTTACCAAAGATAAAGACTTATTGAGACCAGTATAACACGGTTTGCCACCGAGTTTATTTCTATTGAAAGCCTTATTTGCTATGGGTAAGATTTGAAAAGAATGTGTACGACTACCGAATGGCGTGAATTCAATAAGGAAAGGAGTAGAAGAAGTGTGCGAGATAAGGTTTCTAATCTCATTCTGACTGACCGTTTTGGAAGAAGGCAAAAGAGGTCCAAAACATTATAAATCCTCTTGTTAGAGTCTTGAAAATAGTGAATCAGGACAAGAAACCTACATTATCTATTATATATGAAGCTATGGATAGAGCAAAATTGGCTATAAAGGCATCAAATAAGAACTGGAAGAAGTATTGGGATATTATTGATAGAAGATGGGATGGATAATTGCATAGACACTTGCATACTGCTGGTAATTCATTTGCCTAGAAATCATATTTGTTGACTAGAAATTGAAATTGTCATATCATAACAATCATGTGCTTATATTATTGCAGCATATTTTTTAAATCCAGCACTCCAATATTCAAAAAACTTTTCTACACATCCAGAAGTGAAATGGATTAAAGGAGGTCATTAAAAGATTGGAGCCAGATTTGAATAAACAAGCAAAAGCTATTAATGAGGTAATAATAATTTATTTATTTCATCGATATAATGTTATGCAAATATTAACACTTGTGATGTGTATTCTCACAGATAAAATTATTTATGGATGGAGTTGGAGAATTTGGAAGCTCGCTAAATAAAAGAGCAGTGCAACAATCTCTTCCAGCTGATTGGTGGATTAATTATGGCGAAGAAGCTCCCAATCTGCAGAAAATTACCATCAAAGTTTTAAGCCAAACATGTTCTTCATCGGGTTGTGAAAGAAATTGGAGCACGTGATCGCTGATTCATACAAAATTGCGCAATCGGTTGGCAATGAACAAGTTGCATAAATTAGTATTTGTGCATTACAATATGCAGTTGCGAGTAAGAAACTTGACATGCAAAAACGACACTGATGATTATTACAACCCAATTGATCTGAGCAATATTTTCAATGATGATGATATTTTGGATGAGTGGATTCATGAGAGAGAACAGCTGATGTTACCACCAGATAACTTAGGTTGGTTGGATGAAGGTATTCGTCGTAGTGACGAAAGTGGCGGCGATGGCGGTGATTATGGTGATGGCGGTGATGATGACGGCGGTGATGATGATGGCGGTGATGGTGGTGACAGCGGTGACGGTGGTGATGGTGGTGATGATGAAGAGACTCATGGTGTTGGTGGAAGCCAACGAGGTGGTGCTTTAACATGTGATTCAGAATATTATGCCACACAAGATACAGATCATGGAGGCCGGGCGGGGATTTCGCAACAGCGTAGGCATTTGGATCGGTTGGTCGATTTCAGTTCTAGCGATGATTATTCGAGTGGATATGATAACTACTCACATGGTCATCATAGTCTTGAAGGCCATTTACAGGGGTTGGATTTGACATCTGGCTAATATTCTGGCATTGATTATTCTAGCACTGGTGAATATTCTACTAGCAGCACTGAATATCGAGGTTTTGAGTATTATCACCATAGAGCTAATATTGCACAACCCCTACCGCCATATTACTCTGATAGTGGATCCTCTAGCCAATCATCTCAGCCTACAAGATCTCACCCACAAGCATATTATTATCCTTATGGAAACTATATGCCTGATTTTTATACTTATCGCGGGGATGATGATAATGATAATTTTGTGCCTCCTCGTAATTCAATGTGGAAATGACTATATTAGCAGGTACTTATGAATTATTTTGAATTATTTTTTACAATTTAACATATTATGCATGCATTTTGATATTTTTCTACTGATGACGCTTGTATTTATGCTTTCACGTTATGTTTTTTGAGTGCTAGGTAATATGTTTTGAATATATGACACATGAATATTGATGTCTACATTTTTTTATGATTTGTCATGATTTTTCATAATTTTTTGGCATTCTATATAGCGTTTTGCGCGTATCGTCCGAGTCCAATCCGAGTCGCCGAGACCGATCCGTCTCGGTGCCGGCCGAGTCGGCAGCCGAGACCGAGACTTTGAACCATGATTGAGTGACTGCTCCACAGCTCTAATTGAACATAGCCTCAAGTCAACCCGACCCTAGTCCTGGGACTGTTTAACTACATACTCATGTCACACCTATGCAAAATTAAGAATTCGCCCTGTGCACTGGACTACAGCTTGTGACTTCAAACCTTAATTAAAATCTCTAATCCGGATTTTCTCCTGAGGCTACATACGAAATCCTCAGCCAGGGAAATCAAGTTCATCCTATCAACATGAGACTCTATATATGGTGACGCTATTGACCTGAGAGATGCATGGGCAGAAGTGTGCAGAATGTGAACTGCCAATAAATGTGGAAGGGAAGGGAAAAGGAAGGGAGTAAAAGAAACGCGAGGGGCCAAGTTGTGCTGCATCAATGATGCACCCTTCCCCTTATATCACCTATACTATTAAGTCTATAACAAAATACTTGAATAAGGTGTTCAATACTACCCATTATCCCTTAACTTCATATTTTTTCAGGTAGCTTATGCCCATAAATTTTGAACACTCATAATAACCCGTATATTTGATTATCCAATTGCAGAATCTCCTGGAGAACTGAGACGACAATATTTATTTTTTAAGTGTAAAGTAAAGGTTTGTCTATCTTAATTTAAACTTAGTAGCTTAGAAAATTATGGACCCCAGAAAGGATCACCATACCTGCTGGAAATGCAAAGTAAACTGAATACTGAGAAGTAGACAAAGAGCACCAAGATCACTTGAGAATCACGGCGAAGTATAAGCCTATGTATTAGAAATGTGCCTCTATGGTTCAACCCATATGGGTCCCGTAGTCAAGACCCAAGGAAAAAAAAAGGACATGATAGTCTTTTAAGAGAAATTTAAAATAGAAACCAACAATCAAATACTGACAAACTGACCCCAAATTGTATAGGACATGCGGTATCATGTCTATGCCAGTTCTTGGGTCCACCATTGGCAGAAAGCATTCCTCCATGAGATTCAGAGCAATTGCTAGTTTTGAATTGCACTCAGCCATTAGTGCAATTTTTTGCGCAGAGCAAACCTTTTGGTCATCATGACTGCATCTTAGAATAGTCCATGAAAATCCATCATCAATATGATTCACCAATCCCACACGAGAACGCAGACCAAAGTAAACCTGATAGAACCAGCAAAAGCAAAGTTTCATGAAACATACGGACATATCTACAAGGATTATGGCACAGATTAAAAACAGAATGACCCACTGACTATTCGATAGATTAAGAAAATTTAAACAACTGCAAGAAGTAACTTAGAAGGAGGACAAAGCGCGAACTGTCAACAATTGTTCTGCAATTCATAAGATGGGCATCACCTTGAGTTTTTGAATATCTTCATTTAGTTTGTAAAAGAATTAAAGGTGAGCTGGTTATGTACAAAGCAAAGTGTTTCCTTGTGTTGTGGTCAGTGTTAGTCTACTCATGCATTTGCATGCAACACATAGAAAAAGGATGTCTTAAGAAAAACATTTCCTACTTAAACTATTATTGCCGCCCAATATGGATGAGTAGAGATATTTTCGACATATCTAATCCTCATAATTTCCGGCATTGATAGTCCCTCTTCAACATGCACTCTGGGATATTAATCCATCAAGAAGGAACATGCACAATATTAGCAACCTCAACCTCAAAATCATTATAATCACAGGAAAGGGAGAATAATATATAATAATAATAATAATAATATATAATATATATATATATATATAAAAGATACTAGCAAACATTAAATTTATTATCATTACTGTGAGGCGCATTATCATCACAATGGTCAAATATGGAGTACAACCTAAAATGAGCAAGGCACCAAGGAAACATTAGCCAAATTACAATCATATTCAAACTGAGATCAACACTGTGTTTGGTGCAAGATTCTCGGCTAATGAAATAGAATTGCAAAAAAAATATTAAAATTCTAAAAGGTCTTAAAGTAAACAAGTGCAGTGGGATTTAACTCGCTAGATATGCTACAAGTCTACAGTATGAATCATAACCTTCCGATACCAAGTTACACGTCCCCAATAAAAAAGGATGATTTTGTCCCAACATCCTCGATACTGAATGTAACAGAATTGACACCGAGTAAAATGATACCTATTTACCTAATCCAATTGATACCGAGTAGAAGATACCTTCTTTACCTAGCTACATCTGCTTGCAAGCTGCTACCTATCATGTCATGAATTAACTGCAAATTGAAATTCCAAACCATATAAACCAGCACGTCAAATGAATTTTTCAACTGCTAACAACTCCCTGAATTGACAACAAAAACTTAAAATAAGGGCAAGCGTATAATGAACCAGGATGTGAAAAGGTACCAGAATACTCATATAAAATAATCTATGCATGAGCTCATAAATGGAAACATCATGAACATCAAACCTTTCCCCAAATTCCCCAGGACCCTGATGAAACCTTATTCACCAATCAATTAACAACATACCCCTATTCCAGCCATTAGAATATTCATATTAAATAATATGAACATGAATTTTGTACAATAGAAACATCGTAGCTGTCAAAGTTTCGCCAATTTCCCCAGGCCTCCTGATGAAATTTTATTCACTTGTCAATCAACATATCTTAATTAATGGGCACACAGAATTTTGCCGACATGAATTTCATATAATAGAAGCATCATGGCTGTCATTCCACAAATTCTCCAGGAACTTCCCGATGAAACATTAATCGCTAATTAATCAACTCATTCTAATCAATCAACATACACAAAATTTCCTCCCTCAGTGCTATTCAGAGGATTTGACCACGAATCCTATCAGCAAAATGGAACATGTTGTGTACAATGAAACCACACAATTAGCCATGATTCACAACATTGACAATGCCTAAAAATCATAAACCAAATGTTCTTTTGGAGCTTACTTATTTATACTGCTATATATCAGATAGATAAAAGATGAAAAGCTTTAAATAGCAAGTTAAAGTCAAACCAACACAAATAAGAAATATGATGTATACGCATAGGGTGTTTTTGATTGCTTGTAATCGAAAATTCAGTCTCTATTATTCCAAGAAATTGACCCGAAATTCTATCAGCAAAAAGGGACTTGTAACCAAGGTAATCTCCTGTTATTTAAGGAATACAACAAAATCTTGCCTTCCAAGAAAATCTTTAAATTGAAATTCACACAGTTTGTGAGTGAGGTCCACTCAATTAGACAATCTTGGCACAGCCACAAATACAACAAACCAAATAATGGCATTTCTTAATAGAAAATCATGGATTTCCAAACAAAGGCAACCAAATGAGCCCTTGATACATTCAAACCACATAACAGTTCAGCTTCTTGATTGCCTACCAAATTGTGGACCTAATCACCATGTTATCTAAATCTGTTCCCCTTGCTCCTTGTCCTTGAATGGTTAACAAAATATCTGCTCTTCAGTTTCAACTAGTTTAGATGTTAGAAATCATAACCACCTATGTCAATGATCGAGGACTCGGCCGAGTCGTATCTGACTCGGACGCCCGAGTCGAAGGGCATCGGCCGAGTCGACCCGAGTCGGCTCCGACTCGGAGTCGACTCGGCCGAGTCTTACGCGACTAGGCCGAGTTGACCGAGTCTTCTCCGAGTCAGATCCGACCCGGGTCGACTCAGCACCCGTGAATCCGCGAACATAAGGGGGGGAGAGATCTCGATCTCTCTCTCACGTTGCCCCCTCTCTGCGTTTCTGAACCAGAAAGAAAAAAAAAAACCATGTCCCTTTCCCGTTGCCGTCAATATCTCCCCCTCGCAGGTACCTCTCTCTCTCTCCCTCTCTCTCTCTCGATCTCTCTCCCTCTCTCCCTCTGCGTCTCTTTCTCTGTCGATCTCTTTCCCTTTCTTTCTCCGTCGGTCTCTCTCCCTCTCTCTACCTCTGCGTCGCTGTCGTCGTCGATCTCTCTCCTTCTCTCTGTCTCTGTCTCTCTCTCTCTCCCACTCTGTCTCAGTCGATCTCTCTCCTCTCTCTCCCTCTGTGTCTCTCTTTGTCCCTCTCTCTGTCTCTGTCTCCCTCTCCCTCCCTCTCTCTCTGTCTCTCTCTATGTTCCTCTCTCTCCCCCCTCTGCTCCTCTTCTCTCTGTTCCTCTCTCTATCCCTCAGTCCCTCTCTTTCCCCCTCTGTGTCTCCCTCTCTCTATGTTCCTCTCCCTCCCCTATGTTCCTTTCTCTATCCCTCAGTCCCTCTCTCTCCCCCTTTGTGTCTCCCTCTCTCTCCCTCTATGTCTTCGTCTCTCTATCCCTCTCTCCCCCCCTCTGTTCCTCTCCTCTCTGTTCCTATCTCTGTCCCTCAGTCCCTCTCTCCCCTAGTCCCTCCCTCCCTCTGTTTCTCTCCTTTGTTCCTCTCTTTATCCCCGAGTCCCTCTCTCTCCCTTCTGTTCCTCTCTGGTTTTAATTATTTGAGTTTAATATAATTTAAATTAGATTAGTATAGTTAAACTTAATTTAGGTTAATTTAATTTAATA
The DNA here is from genome assembly GCA_038442645.1 of Agave tequilana. NCBI lineage: Eukaryota > Viridiplantae > Streptophyta > Magnoliopsida > Asparagales > Asparagaceae > Agave > Agave tequilana. The sequence continues at coordinate 46,567 of JAVJIF010033998.1, read as the reverse complement.
GAATTGTAATTATAATTAAGTTAGGTAATTTAATAATTTTATTGAAGTTAGGTAATTAAGTTAGTTTAGCTTAATCTAGTATAGAGTAGTTTAGTTTAATTTAATTGAGTTTAATTTAATTTAAATTAGTTTAGTTTAGTTAAACTTAATTTAGGTTAATTAAATTTAATAAAATTTTGTAATTATAATTAAGTTAGGTAATTTAATAATTTTATTGAAGTTAGGTAATTAAGTTAGTTTAGCTTAATCTAGTATAAACTAGTTTAGTTTAATTTAATTTAGTTTAATTTAATTGAGTTTAATTTAATTTAATTTTAATTTAGTTATTTAGTTAATTTTAGTTTTAATTTAATTTAAAAGATAATTTTTTAAATTTCAGTATAGCTCCAAAGTAACGCGATATTAGATGGGAACATGATACCCCTGTTGGTGAAAGTAAAAAACTTATGAAATATAATTATTGTGGGAAACAAGTCGATGGTTGTATCACTAGATTGAAGTAACATATAGCACATGTACCCGATTAGGTGGAAGGATGCTTGCGAGTATCAAAAAAGGTATCTCAAATAATGAGACAACATCTTTCTGAAGGTAACAAAAAGAGCGGCCCTAAAATTCAAGAAAGAGCGACTTATGAGATCTTTAAGTGAGGAAATTTTTTATGATGTGACCAATGAAGATTCCGATAATGAAATCGAAGAAGTTGATAGTTTAGGGGTTGAAAGAAGACAACGAAAACAAGCTATGAAAGAAAGTCGTAAAATGACTTGGAGATCGGCAGAAGGAGTTGATATTGGTGGCAGTAGTTCGCAATCGTCAGGATCAGGGATTAACCGTGAATTGCGTCGGAGTATGACTACGAGAGAAGCTGAAATTCCAACTCGTGGTATTGATCCTTACATGTTCCCAACAAAACAGAAATCAATCAAAAACATGTTCTCAACTGAGAATATTAAAAAGGTTAAAAAATCTATGGCGAAATTCTTTCACTACATTGCAATAACATTCAATGCAGCTGATAGTGGTTTTTACTACCAAGCCATGATTAATACTATTGCGGAAGCAGACCCATGTGTAAAAGGCCTTACAGGGTACCAGATTGGCAATCTATATTTAGAGGAGGAAATGAAAGAAATTGAAGTATATATTGCTTCAATAAAACAAAATAGGCGCAGTATGGTTGTACGATCATGTATGATGGCTGGAGTTCTAAGAATAGAAAGCCTATTGTTAATTTCATGATTTATTGTGATAGAAGTATGATCTACCAACTTCTGTTGATACTACTAATATCTCGAAGACTGTTGATTATATGTTCTCGCTAATGGATAAAGTTGTTGATAAAGTTGGTGAAGAAAATATCGTGCAGATTGTAACAGATAATGAGGCAAGTTTCAAAGCAGCCGGTCACATATTGATGGAGAAGAAAAAACATTTGGTTTGGTCTCCCTTATAGTACATTGCATTGATTTGATGCTTGAAGATATTGGCTCTGTGAAATCAGTCAAGGAGACATTAGATGATGCTAAGATGATCACATTATTCATTTACAATAGCCTCAAAGTGGTAAATTTAATCAAACTATTTATCAGAGATAGAGATTTGTTGAGATCAAGTATAATACAGTTTGTCACCGAGTTTATTTCTATTGAAAGCCTTATTCGCTATGAGTAAGATTTGAAAAGAATGTGTATAACTACCGAATGGCGTGAATTCAACAAGAAAAGGAATAGAAGAAGCGTGCGAGATAAGGTTTCTAATCTCATTCTGACTAACCGGTTTTGAAAGAAGGCAAGAAAGGTTCAAAATATTATGGATTCTCTTGTTAGAGGCTTGAAGATAATGGAGTAGGACAAGAAACTTACATTATCTATTATATATGAAGCTATTAATAAAGTAAAATTAGATATAAAGGCATCAAATAGAACTGAAAGAGTACTGGGATATCATTGATAGAAGATGAGAGGGACAATTGCATAGACCATTGCATGCTACTGGTAATTCATTTGCCTAGAAATCATATTTGTTTACTAGAAATTGAAATTGTCATATCATAACAATCATGTGCTTACATTATTACACATATTTTTTAAATCCAGCATTCTAATATTCAAAAAACTTTTCTACACATCTAGAAGTAAGAAATAGATTAAAAGAGGTCTTTAAAAGATTGGAGCCGGATTTGAATAAACAAGCAAGAGCTATTAATGAGGTAATAATAATTTATTTATTTCATCGATATAATGTTATGCAAATATTAACACTTATGATGTGTATTCTCACAGATAAAATTATTTGTGGATGGAGTTGGAGAATTTGGAAGCTCACTGACTAGAATAGCAGTGTAACAATCTTTTCCAGCTGATTGGTGGATTAATTATAACGAAGAAGTTCTCAATCTACAGAAAATTACCATCAAAGTTTTAAGCCAAACACATTCTTCATCGGGTTGTGAAAGAAATTGGAGTATGTGATCGCTGATTCATACAAAATTACGCAACCGGTTGGCAATGAACAAGTTGCATAAACTAGTATTTATGCATTACAATATGCGGTCGCGAGTAAGAAACTTGACATGCAAAAGCGACACTGATGATTATTACAACCCAATTGATCTGAATAATATTTTCAATGATGATATTTTAGATGAGTGGATTCGTAAGGGAGAACAACCGATGTTACCACCAGATGACTTAGGTTGGTTGAATGAAGGTATTCGTCGTAGTGACGAAACTGGCGGAGATAGCAACGACGATGGTGATAGCGGTGATGATGACGGCGGTAATACGGTGATGGTGGTGATGATGATGACGGCAGTTATAGAGGTGATGGCAGTAATGATGAAGAGACTCATGTTGTTGGTGGAAGCCAACGGGGTAGTGCTATGACATGGGATTCAGAATATTATGCCTCACAAGATACAGATCATGGAGCCCGGGCAGGGATTTTGCAACAGCGTAGGCATTTGGATCGGTTAGTCGATTTTAGTTCTAGCGATAATTATTCGAGTGGACATGATAACTACTCACATGATCATCATAGTATTGAAGGCTATTTACAGGGGTTAGGTTTGACACTAATATTCTACCACTGATTATTTTAACACTGGTGAATATTCTACTAGCAGCACTGAATATCGAGGTTTTTGGTATTATCACCATGAAGCTGATATTGCACAATCCTTACCGCCATATTATTCTGATGCTGGATCCTCTGGCCAATCATCTCAGCCTACAGGATCTCATCCACAAACATATTATTATCCTTATGAAAACTATATACCTTGTTTCTATACTTATCGTAGGGATGATAATAATGATTTTGTGCCTCCTCGTAAATCAATGTGAAAATAACTATATTAGCAGTTACTTATGAATTATTTCGTTCCAATTTACTATATTATGCACGTATTTTGATATCTTACTACTGACAACGCTTGTATTAATACTTATACGTTATGTTTTGAGTGCTAGTGATATGTTTTGAATATATGATACATGAATTTTGATGTCTACAATTTTTTACGATTTGTCATGATTTTTTCATAATTTCTTTGGCGTTCTATGTAGCATTTTGCGCGTATCGTCCGAGTCCAATCCGAGTCACCAAGACCGATCCGTCTCGGTGCCGGCCGAGTCGGCGGCCGAGACCGAGACTTTGAACCATGACCTATGTGCCGTTTGAATTTAAATGAACTTGTCTAATTCAAAGAATAGAAAGTGAAAATAAATTTATTTCAAGAAAGATTTACATGAAAGGGATTCTTTTAGGCATTTTCAAGGATAAAATGGTCTCTCTTGTCAATGTCAATACATATTATTTTCTTAACAATATAAATTATCTTAGAGAAGGTAACAATGTTATGAAAGATGGTATGGAACAGCTTAAAGAACCAAATGCAGAGGAAGAGAATAGATTACAAAGATGAGGAGAAAAATAAGAGGGAATTAAGAGAGGAAAGGAAGAAAAGAGGGAGAAAGAGAAGGTCATCAACCTACATCCTATGCTCCATGAGCTATTGCCTTCGAGCGTAGAGAAACCTAAAGTAATTAGTGTTTGAATATTTTATAGCTTAAAACCTTGGGGCCAGTCAGATTTGCATTCATCTGACCTAACCCAATTAAGACGGCAAATCAGATCCAACTCAAACCTGATATAGTCTAACACTAAGTTCCCGCTTACCTACAAAACCTACCAATTCCAACTATCTCGCGTGCTCCCTCCTTTGTTCAAATCTGGCAATTGTCACGGCATAAGCGAGGACTTCTCATATGGACACCCACCATGGTACTACTCTCGCTCAACCACACTAACTTCAAAGTTTTTTTTTCACGGTTTTCTCTAATTAAAATGTCAGGTATGATTAATTCTTGACTTTTTTCCAATTATTATATATATGATACCCCTATAAGCACATCCCATGTGAGATTATTCACTCTCCTGGGGTGTGACATACTCCCCCTGCTTTTGGATATGACATCATGCTAACATTTCATGAGGCAATGTGGCATTTTAATAGTGCAGCCACAGACTTTAATAGTGACTCCCACTAATTCTAGAGGTGGTGATACGGATTACGGACATCCATCCAATGAGCAAGAGCCAAAGAAGACAAAAGCTTTGAGAAGAATTTGTGTAATATATTTTCTTCTTTCTTTAGTTTTGGTTTTTTTTTAGTTTCTTTATTTTGAGCTTTCTTAGTTTCTAAAATTTGGAGTTATAATTCTATTTTGATTAAGAGTTTTAGTTTTAGTTGGATTCAATTTTATAAAAGCCTATATAAGGCCCTCCTGTATTAAACAATAGGCAATGAAGAATTTTGATAAAAAATTTATTGCGTGGAATTGGTTCAGTCAATAGATTAGGAGTAATCCAATGTTCCTTTTCTTAAAACCCTAAATCTCGATTTCTCTCTCTCCCCCCTTTTAATCTCTCTCTATTTCTCTCTCTCTCCAGCTTCTCCCTCACAGCAACCCAAGAATCCTCTTCCGTTCTCTCTCGTTCTATGTTCCACAGCCAGAGACAAACCCTCTTCTCACCCTTTCTCTCACCTCCCCTCCTATCTCTCTTTCGTCTATAAGAAAGCCACGCCCTCGCCACCACACCCGAAGCTCCCACCACCGTCTTCCTTCTCCCTTGTCTACAACCCACACAACCAACTCACTCTCTTATTCTTCTCATGGGTTCTTCTTGAGCGCTACCATCAACCATTACCACGTGAACCGAATTTAAAATCTATCATTAACCATCACCATGTCGCCAAGTAGATGACAACCATCTTCTTCCACATCGTCGGCCTCCTTTCTTGCGCAGCCGTGCCTCTTCACTCTGCCTCTCCGTCACCGACTTTGCCGGAGTCATTACTGACTTCGCCAGAAGCCATCACCACTGTCGCCCTCAACCTCGCCCTTCCCCTCTCGTTCTGCTACCGCATAACCAGAAGAAGGAATCAATCAAGTCGGGTTCCAATTCATAACAAACCCAACCGAACCCATTCCATAAAAGAAGAGAGTGAAACAGGTTTAAGTTGTAAACCCGCGAAGAAGCAACCTAACCCTCTGTTACAGTAGTTATTAGGTCAGAAGAAGCAGAGCTATTGTATTGATTTGGTTTTCGGGCTACAATTTGCACATCCAGAGTCCGATTCAGGTGATCTTTGAGTCATCGCGTTCGTGACGATGACGAGATCTACATATTCGGCATCTACTACATGTCATTGAGATCTCTGTGATTCCAGTCTAGTTATTTGTGAGTTTGACATCCATCTCTATTATTTAATTAATTTAATATGCTACCACAAATAATGAGATCGTGAGATTCTGATAGCCATGTAGTTTCTAGTCTTTTACATTGATTTTACAACCTTTTGTCATAATTAGTAATGCATCACCTTATATTTTATCTAGATTAGTACCACCGCATCAACACTTTTATTAAACCCATCATCTTACATTATAGTTTTAACTGTTTTCCTACCCAAGATCATATAATTGGTGAAACATAGCGAACTTTTGTTCTATCAATGATTTCTGATCCACGCACGCATCTTGTTTCACATTAATTTGGTATCAGAGCACGATTTAGACAGAAATTTGCATCAATATTTAACATATTTATTAGAATTTTATTTTCTTTGCATATAAAAAATTGCATCTAGTTTAGAATTGTTTATTCTCATCTTTTATTAGGATCTCATTGTGCATGCCCGCCCGTAGTGGAAACTCATACTTACTATGAGAGACTAGTGAAACCAACACTGATTCCATGACCTCCCAACCTACCTTATCTGATCTCATGGCTAAACTTGAAGCCTTAACCACTGGGTTAGACAAGACTAACGAGAAAGTAGACAAACTAATGACTGACTGTGAGTCCTCCACTGCTAGAGAAAATTCAACCTCATTGTGAAACAACTGTCGTGATGACACTGATAACCCACTCAATCCCGATGATTAATTTCTAAAAAGCATCAAGATCAATGTCCCCAACTTTGATGGAAGTCATGACCCACAACTTTTCATAGGTTAGACACTACAACTAGACAAGTATTTCACATGGTACGATCTCACTGAGCCTAAGAAAGTTAGGTTCGCTACAATGAAACTGATCGATCAAACTAGTCAGTATTGAACCAACTTCGAGAACAGACGTATAACCCGAGGTCATCACCCGATTAACACATGGGCTAGGATGAAAGAAGAACTAGACATCAAGTATGTGCCAGCATCATTTAGTGACCGTCTTATGAACAGGTGGCATCAATACACTCAAGCAATAAATCAGTAAAGGAGTACGTTACAAAATTTGATGCGTTTCTCAACAGATGCAATACCTTCAGTAATAAAGAATAAACTCAAATTATTTCTAGATTTAGAGTCGAACTTAGAAAAGACTTACTAGCTGAACTCTTAACTATGGGGGTCACCCAGTTAGAAAAAGCATATGCGTTAGTTTAAGATTTAGATTCCCTTAGGTCTAACTATAATATTAGGAGTTTCAATTCGAAATCGAGTGCGTCTAGAACTCTTCTTTCCCAGTTCAATAAGTCTAGTATCCAAACTCTCTCACATAGGAATAACATTAAGGGCAAGAGTCTCGAATGAGACAACAAGAACAAAGGCCTCGAGCTACCCAAGGTTAGTTCCACAATCAAGTGCTACAAATGTCAAGGTTATAAACACTTAGCTACCAGTTGTCCTAGCCTCATCAAAATCACCATAATAGATGGAATACCCACCAAAGTCACTGAGTCACTCTGAAGAGTACATTTATGACCCAGGAGAAAATTCTGAAATTGATGAGGATCCTACAAGTGATGAGGTTGGTCTCAAATGTATTAATCAAATACCATCAACTCACTTGTCTGTTGTGAGATGTGTCCCCTCCCAACTAGCCGAAAAGGACGATTGGAGAAAAAGTGCTACCTCTGCATGTTCACTAAAATTGGAAAAAAGAAGTGTAAGGTGATTATAGACAGTAGAAGCTGTATCAATGCAATATAATCCAAGTCGCTCAAAAATTTTAGATTAAAAGATGTACTCCACCCTCGCCCATTTAAGGTGCATGGATTGACTCCACGGCACTTGAGGTCAAACAATGATGTCTTGTCCCAGTCAATTTCAATCATTATAAAGATAAGATCTGATGTGATGTGATCACCATAAATGTGAGTCAAGTCATATTAGATAGACCATGGTTCTTCGACAAAAATGTCACCATTTACGGTCGATCTAACATGTGTCAATTTGAGTATAAGGGTAAGCAGATTAAGCTACTACCCTTGAGACCCAAGATTGGATAGCCCAACCAGACATCCACTTTAGCTTTGCTGTCAACTCCACCTTCTCTACCTCTCATTGCTACTTTTCTCTCTTTATCTCCCATTAGTCATGCATACCATGTCCGCAAACTGTTTCATCCCCAATTACTAACATCATCCCACTATATAGAATTCGAGTCTGCATTTGCATCACACAAACACGTGCACAAACTACACAGAGATCAATGATGAAAATAAACATAGCAGTGTGAAGCTTACTTTACGAATTGATAGTAAAAAAATATTTAAAGATTTTAATGAAGGCAATTCTGTGATAGTACGGATTAATCCGAAATGGTTTCCTTCGGGGATTGCTAAAATGTTGCATGCCCGCAAAGTTGAGCCCTTCAAGATCTTAAATAAACTGAATTGCAATACTTATGTTATATATTATTATATCTTCCTAAAGATTATGGCATTAATTGTACTTTAATGATTTACTAAATTACAAGGGTTTTATCGTAGCTCATTGATTGATAAGCCTTCCCCTAAGCCATTTTCCGAGAGCTTCTCACTTAGTCCACTCCAAAATATTCATCCCATTACAGCAGATAGGGTTGATAAAATTTTAGAGGATGAGACTATCACCACCAAATCTAGTGAAACTCGCATGTATTTGATCAGCTGGAAACAAAAGGAACCAATTGTTGATCCACGATTAGATCCAAGTGATTTGTAGCGATTTGATCCAGTACAACATGGGAGCCCTACTCTATCTAACTCGACGGAGTCAGTTTTCTCCCACCCGGGGAGAATGATGCGTACATCCATCTAAGGAGCAAGAGCCAAAGAAGACAAAAGCTTTGAGAAGAATTTGTGTAATTTTATGTATTTTCTTCTTTCTTTATTTTTGGTTTTTTTAGTTTCTTCATTTGAGCTTCTTAGTTTCTAAATTTAAAGTTGTAAATTTGTAATTCTATTTTGATTAGGAGTTTTAATTGAATTCAAATTTTGTAAAAGCCTATAGATAGCCCTCTTGTATCAAACAATAGGCAATGAAGAATTTTGATAAAAAATTTATTATGTGAAATTGGTTTACTTAATTGATTAGGTGTAATCCTATTTTCCTTTTCTTAAAACCCTAAATCTCAATTTCTCTCTCCACATCTCAATCACTCTTTCTATTTCTTTCTTTCTTCTACTTCTCCCTCACAGCAACCCAAGATCCTTTTTCACTCTCTCTCTCCCGCTCTCTATTCCACAACCAGAGAAACATTCTTCTCTCCCTTTCTCTCACCCCCATTACAAGCAACCTTGTCGCCGCCACATCGAAGCTCCTACCACCGTCTTCCTTCTCCCTTATATACAACCCACGCAACCAACTTGCCCTCTTCTTCTTCTCATGGGTTCTTCTTGAGCGCCACCATCAACCATCACCATCACCACGTCGAACCGAATTTAAAATCTGCCATCAACCATCACCATGTCGCCAAGTTGACGATAATCATCTTCTTCCACATCGTCGGACTCCTTTCTTGTGCAGTTGTGCCTCTTCACTCTGCCTCTCCACCGCCAACTTTGTCGAAGTCATTGCCGACTCGCTGGAAGCCATCACCACTGCCACCCTCAACCTTGCCCTTCCCCTCCCGTTCTGCTACCACATCAACGGAAGAAGGAATCAATCAAGTCGGGTTCTAATTCATAACAAACCCGTCCCAAACCCATTCCATAAAAGAAGAGAAAGTGAAACGGGTTTAAGTTGTAAACCCGTGAAGAAGCAACCTCTGCTACAATAGTTATTAAGTCAGAAGCAGAGAAACAGACCCGCTATTGTATTGATTTGATTTTCAAGCCACAACTTGCACATCCAGAGTCCGATTCAGGCGCTCTTCAAGTCGTTGCGTTTACTGACATCTAGTACAGGTCATTGAGATCTCTGTGATTCTCAGTAGATAATTTTTCTTGCCTGGACTATTTATTTGTGAGTTTGACATCCATCTATATTATTTTATTAATTTAATATGCTGTTACAAATAGTGAGATCGTGAGATTCTGATAGCCTTGTAGTTTCTAATCTTTTACATTGATTTTACAAGCTTTTGCCATCATAATTAGTAGTGCATCACTTTATTTTTTATCTAGATTAGTACCACTGCATCAGCACTTTTGTTAAACCCATCATCTTGCATAATAGTTTTAATTATTTTTCTATCTAAAGATCATATAATTAGAGAAACATAGCAAAGTTTTGTTCTATCACTTATTTCTGATCCACGCACGCATCTCGTTTCACATCAGGTGGCCTCCATCACATTCATGTGTAGCATTACACCTTGCTTTACGTAGCGCTTAGCTCTACATGCAAGGGCGAACTAACGGTACCTATAAAATTTTGGAAATTTCTTTAGGTAAATGCATGTTCTTTTGATATTCCCTTTTTACTACATGCATATGACAGAGTCATTGTGATGAACGAAAGAACTTATTATCAATTCAATTTAATTCCATACAAATTATTAATAACTTCACATAACTATTTCCTGATTTAAAGGAATCAATTAGCAATTTTCTCTCCATATAGTTATATGTAAGTCATATATAACTTTCCATAACTATTCCTAACTTAAGCGAATCAATGAGTAATTTTCTACTGATAATTGTCAGTTTCTTCACATACACACACAAGATGCTAGCCCTATTTTAAATATCGGTTGAGTCGGACGAGATATCGGTCCATATCTGATTTTTTGCCTCTTGTCGATACGATATGAGGAAATCGTTCGTCCATATCGTTTGCAGCAAAAAAACAGCCGATATTTAAAATATCGGCCAATAAATGGCCCGATATGTCAGCGCAAAATCGCCCGATATGGATTTATTTAATTGGGTTCGCTTTTTTGAACCCATCAGCATTGAACCCAAACCCGACCCTTTACCCGACTATATAAGTGTTGTTTACATAATTAGGGCTCGATAAAAATCGAGCCCTAATTTTTCTCCTCCGTGAATTGACGGCGACGGCGCTTGATTTTTAGGTAAGTAGATTATACAACTTCTAATCTTATATTTTTCAATTTCATGAAATAACTTATTTATTGCACGACCCACGATTATGTGCAAATGTACATTATTTTTTTACCGTCTTTGCATGCATATTACATTATTTTTATTTGGTAGATGATATCTATGACACTAAATCACTTTTAGTTATCAATATTTTATTATATATAAGTGTCTGATATGAATGCCCGATATGCGTGCGTATCCTCGATATCTCCCCCGATATCCAATATCCGATATGAAAACCCCCATTCCATATGATCTCGATATCCGATATTTAGAACCTTGGATGCTAGTGGTAAGATCTTATGAAATCTAATATTTTCTATGCTTTTTTTTGTTTGGTTGGTTGTGTTTTATGCATATCAAATTTAATGATAAAAATAGATCTCTTGAAATTCATATGCCTAAAACTTTGAAGTATATAACTGATATTGAATGTTTAGTAAAAGAAAGTGTAGAATGCATATACTTTCAACATCGTTCACGTATTTGTTTTGACCTCCTAAGGATTTATTTTTGGATTTCACGTATTTGTTTTGACCTCCTAAGGATTTATTTTGGATCCGCCCCTGTTTATATGGCACTTAATTTCGCACATTTCTGGCTGGTGATAACTTTGACTGAGTGAGAACATCTCATAGAGTCACCCATTATAATAAAAATGAGACTTCTGATTAAATTTAAAAAGTAGAAAGAGAAGATTAGCATGACCCCTTTGTAAGGAAGACACAAATTGTAGACAACATTTTTTTCAGGGAGGGACATGAGGTTAAATGTTCTCATAGATAAAGAATAGATGATCTAACAAGCTCAAATTGTGTCAGGGATCAAATTGCACTTGCATAGCATGCACAAGCTTTATTGGGATATTATAAAAGGTGGGTTATATGAAGAATCTATTAAGGGGATATATGACTCACCAATAGTGGTAGCATATCTCATTTGGTTGATTTGTTCTAAGGTCTATCATGAAAGTAGAAAGAAATTTGGTAAATTATAAAAGCAATCATTTCCCAATTTTGTTTCCTTTTTTGAACCATGATAGGACTGCAAATGGTTGGGTAGACTAAGTTCATGGTCAGATACCAATCAAAATCTACCCCATTTGAAAGAGTCTGCATAGAATTAGCAAGTCGAACGGCTGAGGATGGTAATAACAAACTTCGAAAGTTTTATGTGTGTAAAGAAGAAACATTCAGATCTTTAGAATGGAGCATATGAAATTATTAAATGTGTTTCATATACTAACTAGCATTAAGGGGGGGAGAGCTTAAATACGTATGGGAGAACTGCATATACAATAATGGTTTTAATTCTATGAAACGAGACTATTCCAGGTTAACTAATTGTTTTTCGATAAATTTAAGTTTAACAGTCACATGGCCCCTCCCTGCCTCTCTCCCTTTGCATATGTGATTGATGCATATAACTGCATAGGTGATTGATGCATATAACTACATTATAGTGGTTTCTTTAACATGTTTTTGTAATTTAGTATATTACTATATGCAGAAAAATAAAAGGTTTTGAAATCTTTTGTTTTGGCCTTTAGGATTTTAAGATTTTTCAATAAAACCACTATTCTTCATTTATAGCAATCCAGAGAAGTCCTTGAAGACTATGTAAGAACAGAGAAATTAGCCACATTTGAGAGTCTAGCAAACATATATGACCCAAAAAGCAAGTGTAAACCATAATAAGGGACAAGGAAAAATAACTAGCTACATAAAGGCAAATTTGAGCTGAATGAGATAAGATATGAATCCACTCATTAGTTGATCATTTAATTTCATTTAATGATAGGGTTATATAGAGCTTGTGAAGATCATACCTCCTGACAATTTTCTCCACAAAACCAGGCATTAGATCCTATGTCCCCGTTACATGCAACTCTTCTCGCGATGCATGCACTGTGATCTGGTGTTGATAAACAAAAAATAAATAAGATTGTCCCAAAAAATTTAAAAAATTAAATGCAGAACATTTATTGAGCTCGTGAAATAATTGTCAGATAAAAGGTGGTTAGCGAGTTCTATCGAAAAAAATACTCTGTCAAGTAAGATTATTCTGGCCCTTCTTTCGTCATGGAACATGATTGTATTGCATTGTACACAAAATTGTGCACTTAAAACAACAGTCTGGTCCAGCAAACTTAAAACTATAGCAGACTACAAAAATCTTTACTCATTCTAAAAGTCTAGGCTGGATAGAAGTTCTATCATTCAACAAAGAAATACTATAACTATTGTCCAGATGCATTCAGCTTGAAACACCACAAATTTTGCTATGTTCAAGGGTCAAAATAGTTACATTTGTGTTCGCATTGAGCGCATTCTAACATAGCCGAGGAACTCGAAGTCTCTTTAGCATTAACCAAATCTTTACACGACACACAAATGCAATTTGGGCAATACCAGTTGCCATCAGGTAGCTCCTGCTTCCAACAAGAAAGAAACGTCAGACAAGACAATTGCTGATAGATCTAGAACACACTAGGCATAATCAAGTCAAAGTATTTACTGGAGATATGTAGAAAATATTTCTGCTTTAACAGCAATAAGCACATAAATGATAGATTAACCGCAATAATGACTTAAGACATCAAGATCAATATAAAAAAAAGTAAGATCCTGAAAAACACATTCATATTATGAGCATAAAACATTAATTACTCGATACATGCAATGGTCGATGCAACTTTGTGAAACAAATCCTGATGCCTTTGTGAATTATGTCAATAAATAGGATGCCCAATAGTTTCTCTTAAAGGTAGCTTCTTAACCTAGTGAGATACATCCCATACCATGTCTTATAGCCCCCTCCCTTTTCTCAGGAAAAACATTTCTGCTAACAAGAAAAAGATACTTTCACATGCAAAGTACACTTCCAATTGGTATAATCATGTGACATAATCATGAATTCTTTACGACTGTTAAAAGATCTCAAAAACAAAAGGTCAATATACATTCAAATGAAATAATGAATTGGAGCGTGAGGAAAGTAACTTCATGTGTTTTCTCCAAATTTATACGAGGCTCAGCGACCAAGCACAATAGAGGTGGGAGTTCGGTCATTTGGTAGTGTGTTCTTCGTTTTCCATTGTATTCTTTTTGGCTAGCATACATCCCAAAAAATTAAGAGGTTGCATAGCATTAAGCATCTGCATGGAGCACTCTACTGAACGGATATAGGAAGGTTGATTGCTTACTATCTTAAGATGGTCAAATATGTACTTTCTCAAACCTACAATGGAGTTTATACATGTATGTTGTTAGCAAAGACAACTTTTTTTATAGATAATGACATTTTAAGCAACACATTGCATAAACCCCATCAGACCTGAGCATGTGTGCCCATGCAATACTTAGGCAATAATCTTCACACATCATTTATTAGTTTCTCAATTTTCACTATTTTTTAGTGGAGGCTTTGTTTGCCCCCACCCCAGGTGAAACCAAAAAAGAAAACCCGTGTTCTTAAAGTATAGGCTTTCATTATGTAAAAGCAACCAATCCCTATCCCACATTCACCTAATAAAGATACAAAATAGACAAAAAGGTACAGAAAGAGACAGGACATAGTGCTGTATGTTTTGACATTGGTCCTTCAGTACCTACAACCGTAACTAGGGATGAATTTTTTTTTTCTCTACATGTAGTTATTTGGTGCGACTCGCAAGGAACTAATAACAATTTTTTATATCAACTCTAAATAATCAGGACAAGCATATAGTTATTGTAGAGAAATAGAAACCTAAAAAGAAAGCATTGATTTATTCATAGGATGAAGATATATATATATATATATATATATATATATATATATATATATATATATATATATATATAGAAGAGAAGGAGGCTATATGGGTAACAACCCAATAACCCAATACTAATAACCCAACTTAATACTCCCCCTCAAACTGGAGCATAGACATCTAACATGCCCAGCTTGTTACATAGATTAGAAAACACCTGATATGAGGCAACTTTGGTAAGAAGATCAGCCAACTGCTTTGAAGATATTGTGAATTGAAATGTAACCACCTTATTCGTCCAAGCATCTCTGACAAAATGACAGTCAATCTCAATGTATTTGGTCTTTCATGAAATATAGGATTCTGGGCAATGTAGATAGCAGACTCATTATTACAATGCATAGGCATGGACCCAGGCTGTTTGAAAACAAGTTTTATCAATAGATTTTTTAACCACTAATAACGCAACTTAACAGTTATGTTGAACTCTACACATCCACAGATTTCCTTTGTCATGGTTGCAGCGCTGTATAACTATGTTCAAGCAAGATAAACAGTAAACAAACAAGTAATAAATGTAACCTGGGATAAGCTCTCTTTTTTCCTGATCTCACAAAGGGTGATGGGGTCCAATTTTATTTCCTTCAGTGACAAGTAATTTCAACACTTCAAGATTTGATTGGAGCACGTCAACTTTGTCCATCAGGGTCTTCTAATCGAACAAGTCTTCAAAATTGCAGTTGCAAAAGAAAAACATAGTTTCTCTTATATATGCCTCAAATTTCATCTTAAAGGCTAATGTGTGTTATTATATTGAAGCAGAAATGAATAAGAATATGAAATAGGAGTTTAAAATATCTAATTGTGATTTACGATAAACTTTACCACAACGGCTATTTACGGACATATGCTGGCATACAATATCACGTTGACTTCGATGGTGATCAATTCCAGATATGGACGAGATTGGACTTATTAGAAAGCAAGCTTTGCTGTCTGCCAAAAAACGAAAAAGAAAACAGAAAGAATGGTTCTTAAAGTAAGGCTTCAAACAGAGAGCAAATAGGTGGAGAATAAATGCGGGATGGATCAAGGGTTACAAGCCTAGATAAAGGTTTATGGTGATTTGAAGGATATGAATGTCACTGAATGCACAATCAGTGAAGAATAGTTTCAAATAAGCTAAAATTTGATTAAAAAAACATGAATCAGATCTGAAGAGGATCACGAAGCATGCATCAAGGTAGGAGGGAGGCATGACGAGGAAAGGAGAGTAAAAAATGACATTGAACATTTTCCATGCATAGAAACTCTAAACCTTATGCAATTTCCCTAGCCTTTGGCAAGAGTCCCTTGAACTGTGTTAATATAGAAAAACCAACTGTAAACTATTGAACAAAGAAAAAGAAGAAAACTTAATTTGCATACCCCAACTTGTATTGCACTTCCACGCTATGATATCTTGACCTAAAAGAAGATTCTTAGCATATTTAATATTGTTCAAGGTATGCCTAGGATGGCTACAAGACCTTAACGTGAGTTACAATGATGGCTATGAGCCATCAAAGTGAGTTAGAAGACCGCATGATGAGGAGAGAAGATTCAGGACACTCCAACATTGACAGGTATGCCCAACCATTGCACAATTAATCTCATTAATAGTCACAAGGGAATCGACCGCAAGGACCGGTTGGCCAAATCCAAATGTTCTAGGTGAAACCCCATCAGAGAGCAAAAAACTCCACCTGATTGATGGTCCTGGCACCGAGATGTTTACTGCCAGCAAGCAAACGATTTCCCAAGTGGTACCAGACAACCAGGCCAACACCAGTTCCAGTTGGGCATACAGCTCCATTGAAGTTGAGCATCAAGGCTCCAGGGTCCCAGGGGACCCAACAGATGAACTGTGGGTTGGGCCAGTGAAGGAGAGAGAGGTTGGAAGTGCTGTGTTGCTGGAGGTAAATTATGAACAGGTGGCAACGCACCCTCAGGTTATTGCATCTAAAGGCACTCACAGGTTATTCATCTAAAGCCACGGAACAAGAATAGCTAGAATGCAAGAGACAATAGAATAAAACATGAAATTCAGTTATATCGACTCAGTTTACCTAACATCAGTTTCTATTGAATCTAAACAAACAAAGACTCAAACTAGGACAAAAGCAGTAATTATATCAGTTCACTAGCCCAAACCTTTAACAGCAAGAACTTTCAAAGAAAAATAATTCTTATGGACTAAAATTTTATTTCTATAAAATTTCTATTATTGCATAAGAAAGAATCCCCCTTTTTATCAAATCACCCTTACCTCTGTATTCAATGTAATTCCAACCCTTCATCAGCATGCTGTGTTTTTGTTTATGAGAGACTCCTAAACCAGATTATTCTTAGAAAACATTCATAATTGCAAAGAAAATGTAGAAGCCATTCTCGGGTCCTTCACTCTAGGAGACGATAGTGTTATTATCTCTTGGTCACCTAGAAAACAAGCATTCCAACTCGGTGGAGGTTTATTGGCAAAACTTTAGGTTTCATCACATTTTATAAGGTGTCGAGGACAGAAAGTGTATCATGTGACTGAAACATTATACAAGAAATGAAGTTGTATTAATAGTGTTATACATTTACATTCCCTTTTCATACAATATTATAATCTGCCAGCATGTATTTGAGTATAACCATATCACACTTTACTTCTCTGGCCTCTCTTTCCATTTTAATTCTTTGTTACGAGAGAAGAATAACCATGAACTATAACATTACAAATGACAGCAGCATGTTTGTATACCAACAAGAGCAATTTCTTAAGCAAATGTTGCATGACAGAGTAATGAATAACAATAACACACGCTCACCGTTTTAATTCTTTTCTAATGTTATGGGAGAAGAAGAAAACAATAACATTACAAATGACAGCAGCATGATGAATTTGAATATACTAACAAGAGCAATTTCTTAACAAATGTTGCATGACATGTCTTGTTTGTGTGATAATAAATCAATCATGTAGATTAGAATAATATGCAAATCTTTGCTAACTGCATACCTGCGCAGACAAGCATGTTTGATGATAAGTAGATGGACAGTTGTCACAACATATTAAGTCACCTCCATCACCACAAAGTCCACAAGTATCATCATTTGTATCCTTCTCATCAGCTCCTATAAGTCGTAAATTACTTTTCCTCTTTTGAATTCAGCAGCCCAAGCCTCAAGTTCACATACAGTGTATGGTTTGCCAGAGTGGATAAAAAGATTTAGAGAAGGTCTATGTGGCTTCAAACCAGCATGTGCCTTAAATTCAGATAAAGAAAAGATCTGGCTGCAGCATTTACAACGAATCCCTTCACTAGTCACCAAGCCATCCTTCACCACTGTGTTGTTCTTTGGATTCCGGTACTGCAATTCATCTTTCAGAGATAAAGCACCCATCTCAATTAACCAGCACAACACTGTTCTTGTCACCAAGGTGATTCGCCTCCCTTCCACAGAGTGGTTCCCCCTTTTTCTAAGAGCTCGAGGGAGCAGCTTAGATCTTCCTTTCTGATTTTGAATCTTTTTCGGTGCTTTTAATTGACTGGCTCCTGGAGAAAACTGTTTCCCGGAGGAGCCAAAGTCTTTCTTTTTTATAATAGCAGCAATCAAGAGGTCATCGTCATTGATGTGGCAACATTGCAGGTTCTTCTGTCCATTTTTCTTCTTAACTTTAGCCTTCTTAGCCCTGACATGTTTTTTGTTGCTTTCACGTTCAGGGGACACACCACCTGTAGAGCTCAGAATTTCATCACAGATGTCCTCAGAGTCAAATTCTTTAGGAACAGTTCCATTATCCGCTAAAACTGCAACTGTGGGATCAAGAAGCTGGTGATGGGCCATATTGAACTCAGGTGCCACTTTGTGCTTCTTTGATCTCGTAGAATTGGATTTGTTTGGAGTCAACCTCTTTGCTTTGCATTCACCCTTTGCAGGTTTATGGTGCTCTCTATTTTGTTCCAACAAAGCACTTTGTTGCTCATCTTCTTGAGAGATAATTAAATCACCATTCTCCTTGCCACATTGGCCGGCTGCTTTGGTTTCTGATTTCACATATTTCTTGTGAACCTTTACATTTGTAGGTACATTCACATCCTCAAATCTTGAAGTATGGTGAACATTGCTCAAGCATTCTGGACTTGGTTCCGATATCAGGTCATTGGTGTCTTTCAGGTAGCATTCAGGTTCAAGCTGCTTATCGGTTTTGTCAACCATACTAGGAACTAACTCCTCTGTGTGGTCACCATCATGCAACTCTGTTTTCGTGTCCTTGCCAATCACTTCAATTGCTCCAATTTCTGATATCTTCTTAGACTTCTTGCGTGCTTTTTTGGCAGAACCATCTCCCGGTGCAGCAGCTGTTCGCTTTTGTTTTGATTTTGTTGTCTCAGAGCCCACCGTCTCTCCAGCAACGCTGGAGCCTTCTAGGGGAAGTGAACTGAAATCCTGGTAGACTGAATTACAAATCAAGTTACTACCTGTGCTAGAAACAATATTTCCTTCGTGTTGACTATCCTGAACAGCTGGACACTGTATTTCTGACTCATTATTAATTTGGCCACAGTTGTCATCTTCACCTAAACTTGAAGCCGCCTCCATGCAGAATATATTTTTATTTTCATTAGGACCAGCATTTGGGAATTTTGGATCTCTCAGCATGAATTTGGATTTACTGGACGATATATCTGATCTCTTCTGCCGACTTCCTAAGCCTGTGGATCCCATATGCTGGCACTCGACATTGTGTGGCCCTAGCCCCTTCCCTGTGTGCATTGCCAAGCCTTTAACGCCTTCTTTGTAAAAATCTTCAGAGCGACAACATTTCGGGTCTGCTCGTACTAATCTGTTCCGATTTTGCAAGTCAATCACTTCAGGATTCTGATGAGCTGGTAGAATATTCTGGTTCAAGCTTCTGGCTAAACATGAACTGACTTCTCCAGCATTCTTGTCGGCTCTATTCACAGCCATCTCTGCTGAGATTGTCCCCCTACTTGCATCCAGAACAAATGCTGTACTTTTAACGGCTTTCAATCCCTTTCCCCCTCGCAAAGTACTAAGTTTTTTATCCATCCAGACTATGGTCATAAAAGGATCGAGGAGCTTCCATCTGTGCAGTAGAGACACAGAGCTTTCCTGCCGATCAATGTAGGCCATTGTATCTGCCATATCCCTCCAAAAGCTATCAACATCCCACCACTCTCTTCCATTTTCATCCCGTTCTGAGTCTAATGCAGAAGACAACAATCTCTCACCACATGCCTTCCATGCACCAGCGAGTGCTTTAGAAACGAACCCTTCTTTGTTGTTGATGAAGTAAGCTGGCCTTGACTTGTCATTCCTTTGGCGAGGCTCAATTTTCCAACCTGCGTCTTTAAGGAGTCTATGTGCACAAACTTGAAGATGGCAAGACAGCTCCTTTCTCTGTGAACTCCTTAACTTTACAGCGGCATCAACAGTCTCCAAGTTCATGTGTTCTTCTGCATTTTGTTCAGCACATGTGATTGCACTGGAAGTTTCTTTCGGAGCAAGATGTGCACTTGCCAGAAGCACTGAAGCAACACTCTCCTGGGAAACTGGAGATGTGATAGATTTACTTTCCACAACTACCTTGACATCTTCTTCTTGTTGAACCCTGCAATTATAGTTTAAACCAAAAGCGCCATCCGCACAAGTAGCAGCCATATCACCCTGATGGTTACATATATTGCGGGTAGATAAGATGCCCTGCTCCAAAGTTTCAATTACACGGCATCGTACTGCTTCCGGGTCAGACTCCACAGGCATATCTGTAACAAATTTTGATGTCTTTAAAAAGAGTAGCTCAGTACTGTTGTCAGGATAATTATGTTCCAGCCCCTCCTTCTCTTGATTCAATTGCATTGTGGATGATACTGGTTCATAAATAGGATCCTCCATGGGCGCATCCAAAACTACATTAGATGGGTGCAAGCAAGCCAAGTCAGCACCAGCAGAAGGGGCAGGGTAATTAATACGTTCAGGATCCTTCTTTCCTTGACCCAGATGCTTCATAGGTGATAGCTTTGCCCACAATACAAGTGCATTATGAGCTGAAGATCCAACACAAGAAGAAGAACTTTCTTGAAAGGATTCGAATGCACTTGTTTCTCTAAAATTCATCTTTGCACCTTCATATGCTTTGCCGGATGAATCTTTCATGGAAGTGCTATTTCTCAGGACTGAATCCCCGTGATTTATAGTGGCTGATCGTTTTGTATGAGTGTCCTTGCCTGTTTTTGCATCTTCGGCATTAGTTCTATAGAAGACCTCCTCAAATATTTGATATTCTTCCTTTGAGCCCTCGAATCCATCTTCAGCCAAGTCCCCAAACTCTTCTTTGAACAACAGTCTCATAACCTCTTCCCCTTCCACACCCTGTTCAACCTTCTTTCTTAAATCCACCATCTTTTAGAAAGCTACTTCCCACACTTAGAAAATAAATAGTGCAGGATCCCCCAACACATACCCAGGATAGCTAAAACACTCTCTAGAGCTGATTACCAGCTCATGCATGCTCTGATCAAGGAAAAGGAGAATGGCACCGGAGTATAGGCCAAAGAAAACGCCGCCCAATCCCTTTCTATAGGGATTTTCAAAAAAAAAAATTCTACAACAAAAATTAGAGTCAAACCCAATCCCAATTACCAACAAAATCCTAATGTCTTCAGAATGGGAGCTAAAAGGAGAGACTGAACCAAAGATTTCAACACTGCAACCCACCCTTAGCTCTCCAATACCTCAAACCCCAACTCGCCCATGAAACTGACCCCAAACTGGAACTCTAGATCCCAAAAGGTGACAAATTTAACCCAACACAGAAAAGGCTAAAAACAAATACCAAAAATTCCAATTAAACAGCATTCAGACCCACCAATTTTACAACCACATTCACCTTAAAAAAAAAAAAAAAAAAAATCCAACTTTTGCTACTAAGAACCCCCCCAATCTCTCAGGAAACAATAAATTCCAGCTACCAATTACCCATCAAATCAAAACAAAATGCACTAAAAGGGAAGGGAAAGCAGAGAGCAGAAGAAATTGCAACTCATCTCTTGCGCAAATCAGGGCTAGAAGTCCCCCAAGCTAGCCCTCGCGATCGCCAGTTCCCGCTCCTTCTGCTTCGAACTTGGCGATCCCACAACGGATAGAAACCCTAGAAATGGCCGTAAAATTTTGGGGGCGCTCTGGTTTTGTGAGGGGCGAGAGAGAGAGAGAGAGAGAGCCTTCACCTTCGCCTTTGTTTTGCGGTAAGGGCGGTTCTGCCACCAGCGGAGAAAGCGGGGAGTTAAAGTGCCACCTGGTAACTCAAAAAAGTTCAAAGAACAACGAAAATTTTGAAAAAAAAAAAACAAAACAAAACAAAACAAAACTAGCGATTAATGTTGAGGATAGAAAAGATTTCGGGGGGTTGCATAGATTTTTGTCTTTTTTTTCTTTCCAGTCGCAGTGAGGGGCTTCCAATGTGAAGTGTTGGCATCATTTGCAACAAACTTTGTCACTTTCCCTTTTTATTAATTTATAAAATAATAATAAATAAAAAATAATGATGATGATAATTGGAGTTTCCTTGTTATAACCACCATGGATGTTTAAATGGTGAGTGAGTAACGGAAAATGAGAAGTCAAAGCTTCCACACTGAGCTAATGATGTGTGCGTCTGTGTGTTGGCTTTCTTCCCCATCTCAATTGTAGCTCTACGCGTGTTTGGTTGCAAGGAAGTGGGCTGAAGTAAGGAAATGGGAAGTATAATTGCTCATTTCTCTATCTATCCAAACACCGAAAAGAAAAATAAGAAAATCCCTTTTTCTTTTTTCTTCTCTCTTTTACACAACCATTTCCTCACTTCCAGAGTGCTACAGTTAATTTTGTGGTCATGTAAATCTCATTTGTAATAAGTTGTAGCATGAAACAGTTAGTTTTTTAGTTATGTAAATCTCACTTGCATTCTAATTACAGTCCATTTTTTATTTTTCTTAATTAATTTTTATTTTAATATTATTTTGCGGTCAACTTTGTGGTCAACTTTTCCACTTCCACTTTCCATTGTCATCCAAACACCGGAAAAGACATAACATTTGTTAAACCACACTTCCCAACAACATCCAAACACCGGAAAACTTATAAACCAATTCCCAAGTTCCAAAGGAAACTATTACCACTTCCTCACTTCCGTACTTCCTTACTTCCACCCTTAACCAAACAGGCCCCTTGGTAGAAGCCTATTTGAACTTTTGAAGATGAGACCAATAGAGCAAATTAAGATTATGTTCTTTCATGAAAAGAGTCAGGTTAAGATTGTGAGAGCTTGTATTATGGGACAAGGCTTGTAAGTGATTGAAAACACTTTGGTTGTTAAAGGATGGTATTCTTTCATTCTTCCACCTTTTTTTTTTAACTTTTTTAATTTTGTGAGCTGATAAGATGAAACATAAAGCTTTGGCCATGGTACATGGAAGCATAGGTGTCTCCCCGCGGGTGTCTTCTTGGTCGGTCTGAGTCAGTTAGAACTCTAAACTTCTCACGTGCCCAAGTGCGAACCCCCCCCCCCCCCCCCTCCGCGTGCGCACATTTCACTCCCCGACGTCGGTCACTGGGCAGGCCCTGAGTTTGCTCCCCAGTGGTTTTTAGTTCAAACCTGACGTCGGTAAATTTAACTAGAAAAAAATGCAGCATAGATTTATAAAGATAGAAAAACAGAGCCCTTAAGTATACAAAATAAAAAATAGAGCCGAGTACAGACATTTTCCTTCCATGTCCATTCAGAAAGAATCACAAATATTCTCTAATGTATGATGTCATTCCTCTAAAATCTTTATATACCAATAAGAGGTCATTTGAACTGTATCAGTTGTTTACAAGAATAAAAGAAGGCAAAAAATCCTAAAAGATCTGCAATAAAATATCAATCAGGATGGATGGATGATAGCAGGTGAAGAGGGAATTCTCTGAGCTGATGAATTATTTAGAATGATAATTGAAAATCACATTATTTAAGAATTGAACTTCTATGATTTAACATCCCAACCAAATAATATGAATTAAACTCCAATTTTATATTTCAACATTCCATGAATTGGAAAAAATCATAATTCACATTTAATTTAATCAGTTCATAACTATGTCCAAAAATAATACGAGACAAAACCTAAAATTAAATACATTTAAATCATTTGAGTTCTCTCCTCTCTTCAAAGCAAAATCCGCAGTCTTACATGACACAAACAATTCAAAACCTAACCCATGTTGCTAGATTTTTCATATTCCTCTCGAACTCGGAATATCTTTAGACCATCTCCATATGATTTGTCATTGCATTTTGGTTAAATATAAAAAGAAATGTAAAAAACTAAAGGTTAAAAAAAAGCATTCATCCCTGAAGATTCAAACTTAACACACACCCAACACCCAACACACCCCACCCCCCCCCCCCCCCCCCCCCCCCCCCCCCCCCAAAAAAAAACAAATTAGTTTACAATATTTTAGATGAAACTTCGTGCAACCCCTCAACCCTTTTAGTTCAACAAAATTAAAGTTTCTCTTTAACATCTCATTCTGCGACCCCTCATCCTTTTCGATCTCCCATTCTTTCTTCGCTATTTTCTTCCTACTTGTAAATTCTATCTAACTCATTCTCTCTAATTGCTCTTTTTTCCCTCTCTCAGCCTCTCTCTCTCTCACTCTCTCTAAATTTATTGTCTCTCTTGTTGAGGGAGTGTTAAAGAGTAGCATTAGGATTATGATTATAATATCAGTAATATTAGGAGTAGTGATTTTCTTATTATGTAATTGTACGGACTATATATTCAGACATTGACTTCATCAATAATACACAATTATCAGCTTCTTCAACTGATTTAATGTGGTATCCGAGCTAACCTTTTGAAACTTTTTCCCGCCATCAAATTTTCTGACCGTCGTTCTTACGTCATCGTCAAGCCTGCATTAGGTAGCAATCATGTACCACGTACCTAGCGCTGGGCCACTTTCGATTTAAGCATCATCGATTTTTTTTTTTTTTTTGTTCGAGTCCACCATGGGCCACTTCTCCACATGCATGTCAGATGCTTGGATTTCATTGGTGCTCAATTGTTCGTGCTGCGGTAGTTTTGCTCCCATTTGAATTTCCAAGAGTAATAATACACATATGGACGTGAGTCTTCTCTAGTGATTTCTACGGAAGGAAAATTCACGAAATTATTTGCACGAGATATGGCTTATGCTATTCTGTCTGCAAAGGCTATATTCATCCTCTTCGATTAGCTCTTTCGCTAGTGACTGTCTTATCTTCTTGATAGATCTGTTTCTGACCCTCTCTTCTCGTGAAATACTGGCGCCTTTTATTCTCATGTGACCGGTCTTCTCATCTTCATTCTACTAGGTTTGAGGATCTCTCAAAACCTCTACCCATACTAAGTTTAAGGATCTCATAAAACCTATTTATTTTATTTTCATCGACGGATTTCACACTATGCGATGTCCGCTTTGCTTAACCGAAAGAGATACCATTGGGTTTTTCTTCTTCTTTTGGAGTCGATTCTAACTATTTTAAGAGACTTGCAGATTTAATGTTCATCTTTTTTCAAGCAAAAGAGACCTTATGGGTTTTTGAGTCTGCCCTGATTATTCTAAAGAGACTTATGATAGGCTCAAGTCGGTTTTGCCATGCGAAAGAGACTTGGGGTCAAAAATGTGGTTCGTCACTGATCCATCTCTCCTTTTTTAGAAGATACTCTCTATTCTTCGACGTCTCTTTCTCATCATCCTTACTCTTTAAAACTCTCAATGTTTATCCATCGTGAGTTTGAGAACAGGTGTTCAAGATTTTACGAGTTCCATTGATCAGACTTCAAAAGCGCCTTGTAACATCAATTTTTAGATTTTTCAGCAAATATTTTTTAGTTTATTTTTTAATATAAAGTCACAATTTTTCCTCCATCACGAGTTAACGAGGGGGTGTTGAGGAGGTGTTAGAGAGTAGCATTAGGACTAAGATTACAATACCAGTTATATTAGGAGTAGTGGTTTCCTTATCATGTAATTATAGTATTTATATATTCAAGGATTGCCCTCATCAATGATATACAATTCTCAAATTCTTCAACTGATTTAACATTTCTATTGGCATTGTTTCGCCTCCGTGGGGCGATAGGCAGAAGTGGGAAGGAAGGTGCAGAGAGACAGTAGTCATCCTTGAAGGAGTTGGTCGGTCGTCAATCAAGTTGACCAAGATAGGTCTGGATCATATCTGATCGCGCTTCTCTATCTTTTGACATTGACACAAATCCTCCTTCAATAGGAGAGCTCCAATGCACTTCCATCATCGAGCCATAGCAATCATAATACCATCATCAATACTTAATCAAGTTGATCAATGCACTTCCATCATCGAGCCATACAAATCATCAGACCATTTTATTATTTTATGGTGTTAGTTGATGCATCAGCACACTGGTCACATGTTTGTTTATTGTCCACCAGAAATGTTGCTTTTACTACCTCGCTTAGATCATTAAGTTGAGGGCTAACCACTCATATTATCCAATAAAGTCCATAAGGCTAGATATCGTCAGCGAGTCTACATCGAAAACATTCGATGAATATTGCATGTCTTTTAGGATTGAAGTTGAACATCATGTCTCGCGTGTTCACACCAAAAATGGTTTTGCATAAGCGTTCATAAAGCGCCTACAATTGATAGTAAGGATCTTGATTATGTGCAGAGCTTCGTGCTTCTATGTTGGCTACGCAATTTTGCATGCAACCATATTAGTCTGCTTAAAGCTCACCGCCACCCAACTATTTTCTGCGTTATAGTTGATGACTGGATAACCTGACATTTCGCACTTACGCATTTTTGGATGCATAACTTACGTGTCAATTGCACCGCCATAATGTACAAAAATGAGTCATCAACGTAGGAAAGATATCTATGTCGGTTATGAATCCTCTTCCATCATTCGATTTTCAGAGCGATGATAGGCGATCTCCTTGTCCCTCAATTTGCAAACTGTCACTTTGATAAGATAGTCTTCCCACCGTTAAGGAAAGATAAGAATGTCAATGTTCTTGAAGAACGACATGAATTGACCCCACTATATCTCATCGAGATCTTCGTACCACACAATGTGATAAGGACGTGTGATGAATTCTAGATTTTCAGAGTATTGTTCAAAACATGCTAGACTCTTTCTATGATATAGTTAAAGTGCCGAGATCACATATACCTAATGCAAACATGCTTGTAAAGATAGACATCCCTATAGAATGCAAAGTCATCCCTGAAGGGTGCAACGTACTCGTAACGCGTACCATCCTTGACAGACGGTATACACTGACGGCTAGCCAGTAGGGGCTCAAACAGGCCCTGGCCAACCAGCCTACCCACACGGGACCACCTCGGGTTGGCTCGGGCCCGCCCTTAAACCCGGGGCGTGCCCGGGTTTGGGGATGGAGGCCTACGGCCCGGCCAGGTGGCATCCCGTTCTGGCGTCGGGCGCGTGCCTGGATTCTCCAACAGCTATATTTGTAGTCGTTGGGTTTGTTCTGGGGGGTTTGCAATTTTTTTTTTTACAAAATACCTCAAACGACTATAAATAACCTAGATTATAGCCACTGGGGTTTTTTATAATTTTTTTACAAATACCCCCCAACGGCTTTATGTACAAATTAATTTTTTTGGAAAAAATTACATTTTAATACCCTATTTCCCTCCATAAATACACAATTTTCCTCACTTCATTTCATCACAAAAAAACTCTAAAAATCTCTAAAATTTTTTACTATCTACAATTTCTCTCAAGCTCTCTCAAATGCTCAAGCTCTCAAACTCTCTCAAGCTCCCTCAAGTTCTCAAGTGCTCAAGCTCACGAGCTCTCTTAAGCTCTCTTTAATATTCCGATATTTATATTATTGTTAAATATGATTTAAAAATGAACGCCCACTCTTCATTGGTAAGCTATAGTAATCCTTCTTCTAGATATAATCGTAATTTATAATATTCCGCTACCTATTCAGTTTGGTAATTTGCAAAAAACTAAATATGCAACTTATGGATGTAGTTACAGCATATCTTGATAAGTGTAATGCCTCGATCCCGCCGGTACAGAGATGTTACTGCGAGTATATGTACAGAGTGAAAATACTCTCACATATATATGCTAAGTATCAGTACATGTAGGAATAAGAGACAAAAGTACGTGAAAGTATACATTCCAATAAGAAGAGTACAATTACAAAGTTATCATCATACGTGATATAATATTATAGGTATATTACATCACTAAGAGGCGCAAAATATGAATTACAAGAGATATATAAGATGATATACAAGGTACAATAGCTGGTAGATGTTCACAAGCAACAAAAAGAATCTCGTGAGCCGGTTAAAAGGGGCAGGAAAGGAAAGAGCTATGGCTGGTCCACCACGTTACCGCTACGCAACTCTGATCAATAGCAGAAAAGTTCATGGTCCAAGCTTCGGGATTTAGACACGCAGGTTCAGGGGTGTCAGAAAGCAACTAAACAAGTACGTAAAATGAAGCCAAGTGGTATGCATAAGCAAACACACGTGTAAAGATAAAATTGACTCGAAAAAGCATGTATCGAAAACCGTGTCGTGAGCATACATGCACGAGCATGAAATGAGGCATCAAGTAACATGTTATGCAGATGTAACAAAATCAATTGTATGAGCTCAGTTGACGGATTCATGAGATTAGTACATTGAGGAAATAATCCAAATAAGAAAACCCTATATATATATATATATATATATATATATATATATATATATATATATATATCATATACCTCATGTCTCCATCGATTGAGCGCATACAACTCGCGTTGCCTTCAAACAACAAAATAAGAGAATAGTATGAACAGGTACCGTAGAGCATATAGTGTATTCAAGTCACGCCGGCAAGAAAGGAACAGTAAATATAAATGATAACCAAAGAATCCGTATAAAATCAGGAGTAAGCAAGTCAGGAAGGTACGTACATGAGTATAAGTGTAATATGAGCAAAAGACAGGAAGTGTATTACATAAGCGACGAGCAAGGTATAATAATAGTATAAATAATAATAGTAATAATAATAATAAATTTTGATAAATCCGAGTTAAAATCCGACAAACACAAAACCCAATAAAAATGAAGTCTGATAAAATCAAATATGGGCAAAACCAGTTGCACAACTCAGTTTATGGCTTAATGAGACTAGTACGTTGAGGGGATATTTAAGACAAGAAAACCCTCATAAAATACCTTATATCCCATGTCACCGTAATCTCAGTGTATACAACCTGATTTGCAAAGCGGCATAAAATTTGATAAGACACCAATGAACTATTATTTTAGTATTTTTGAAATTCATCTAATTTGTATGCCTCCGTATGCGTCTCATTGCACATACCTCCACATACAAATTAGAGAGGAAGATATTAATAATAGTATGCACTGAGGATGATCAAGCTAACACCAGGTGGTACAGGCGAGAGGAATGATTATTTTTCTTGGGGGATGGATTTTATAGGTGACCCCCATGGATATCTAGTGATGGTCCCTACCACGTGTGTGATGTAGCATTTTGCTCCACGTAGCACTTAGTTTCATACTAGATCTATCGGATGCTAGCATGATCGTGTAAGGCATCCTCGTCATTCCAACACCCGACGTGTTGAAATCTAGAGGCGCTCTGTACCATGTGTATAGTATGGCACTTAGTTTCGTTCCTGATTTCGAAATGACTGTGCTATTGATTGTACACATATTCTGCATATTTATTATTATATTCCTATATTTATCTTTTGATAAACTCTGCTATTTAGCCGATTTATTGTTTAATGGTGTGCAGGTAATGATTAATGGAGAAATAAAAAAAAATTCCAAAGTTATTCCAACTAAATTAGATTTATTTGGATTTAATATCCTAGCTTGAGAAATCAACGAAGATAATCTCAAATCCAGAAGTCTAGATGAAAATCTTAGATAATAAAGAGAGAAGCCACGCACCCAAGGATTTGGCCTAACGTCCAGATCGAGCCCGTTGGGCCAGCGATTTGTTCCCATCCACAAGTGCGCTCTCCCCACTCCATTTCTCCTATAAATACTACCAGTTCAAAAGGCAAATGGCAGAGAGTTAGTGTAATACCCTAAATTCAGAATACGTATTTTTTTACAGTTTTTGATATGTCGATAGTAATCACGTCATTTTATGTATGATTTTACTTCCGTTGACCTGAAATTTTTGTACATGACTCTACACTTAGTCTAGAATGTACCTGATATAATTTCATATCATTTTATTTTTATTTATTTATTAAATAAAATCTTTCTTTTTTCCTCTATTTTCCTCGTCCTTTTCCTTTTAATTTCTTTTCCTTTTCATTATTTATTCTTTTCTTTTTCTAATATTTTATTAGGTCAATTTTACACATGACCCCCTAACTAATTACTATTTACATATACATTTCTTTTTCTTTTCCTTTTCTTTTCTTTTCTCCATTTTTCTCGAATATTCTACACACTTCTTGGCTTCTTCAAGAAGCCAAGCCCTTGACTTCCCTTACAAGCTTATTCCTCTCTCTAATAACTCTCTCTCACTTATCCTTACACCCATAAAATCAAAATTCACTCTCTTTCATTTTCTCTCACTAATCTCTCTCTAAAAACTCCTACTACTCCACTACCACCATGGCCATCTCCACACCATCCTAGATACCTCCCTAGGCCAGCCACACCAACCTCCTTTCTCTCCACCTCTTTCTCTCTCTAAAAAAGACCTAAAACTCACTTTCTCTCTCTAGAAAATAACTTCTCTCTCTACTTTTTCTTTCTATCCCTCTCTCCTATTGTAGGCCACCAGAACCACTGCCCATCACCACCCGCTCCTCTACCCATCTCCACTTTCCACACTTTCAAAACCCCACTCTCTCCTCTAAAAGACTTTTTCTCTCTAGATTCTCTCTCTATCTCTCACTTTCTCTCTCTCCATCAATTTCATAACTCACAGGCAATAGTTCCAAGGCCAGCACGCATTCACCCACACACTCACGCTCTCTCTTCCCTTTCCTTTCTCTCTAGAAATACTCGTTTACTCATTTTCTCACTCTAAAATCTCTCTACCACCCCCTCTTTCTCTCTTTAGGGCTCGCCCAGCCCTTGGGGCAACACACATTCCATACACATCATTCCTACACGTGCGCATGTGCAGGTGGTATCGGGTATTTCTCGATATAGGCGAGTACTCTATCTTTGATGCATAGGCACTCTTACACATTTGTACATGTATACTTGTACACGTGCATGCATTTTTATATTCTGGGCATTTCTAAAATTTTCTGTAATTTTTAGTAATTAACGGTGCATTTTAAAGATTTTTATGTATTTTAGAAATTTTCTGTATATTTTTAGAAATTTTCCAATATCTTAGAATTTAAGTGTATATTTTTAGAAATTTTCTGTGTATTTAGAAATTATATGTGTATTTTTATGAATTTTTTGAATATTTAATAATTTTCTGCGTATTTTAGAAATTTCATGTATTTTCTAGAATTACTGTGTATTTTTAGGAATTATCTATATTTTTATATTTTTTGGTACTAACATCTTTTGTAGGTACCCACTAGGCCTTATGGCCTTATAGCCTTCAGGGCGCATAGACCTTACACTCTCTCATTTGGCGCCTAACACTGTTGATTGTTATTTATATATTATTTACATGTGTGTTTATGTGTATTAACATTATTTTATGCAGGTATCCAGTTGGCTTTCTGGCCCTATTAGACCTTATGGTTATTCTACATCCCACTTCCCCGAAAGGGGGCATGCTTAGACCATCGCGGTCTCTCGATTTCGCCTGGTTGGCGTATTTAGCGCTTAGCGCTTTATCACTAGACTCGCGTAGGCGGAACTCTGCTAGATTTCAGACTCGCAGTTTAAGCCGAGTCATTCTTATAGCTCCGCCGAGCGCTTTATGATTAAACATTGTTAGTTGTTTGTACTTCTAGTATTGCTTTGCTTCGCTTGTATGTACATAGTTGTAGTGCTACTTTTGTACTATTTACTGGATACTTTCCTTTAACATATTATCACCTACTACAAACTTCTTGATATTGACACTGATGCTGACCTGACATCGGACTACTGATACATTGAACCTGATGCTATGACACTGGACTGATTATAATACCTACTGTTACAAGAAAAACAGGTATTCATGAATTCCTGAATTCTGGATAGGGATATTCACATACTACTAACATATTTTGAATAATGATATACTCATGATACCACTCCTGTTATTACTGTATAGGAGCAGTGAATGGAGCAAAGTATCACACGGAGCTAAGTTTCACATTACACACGTGATGGGGCACATCTAGGGTCCATGGGGGAACCTCTTGTGTCCACAAACCGTATCCTACCTGGTACGCTAAATGGTGTATGGAGCTAAGTATCACACGAAGCTAAGTATCATACCATATACACACATGGTGGGGGTGCCTTGAGGGTCCATGGGGGTGCCTCTTGGGTCCATTACATCGCGGCCATGGTTCTCCTATACTCCTGGCACAACTATGAATTGAACAAAGTATATTATCTATAATATTTAAACAATAATAATGTCAGTAGCATATGTTATTCAGTCCCCCTGTTCGAATAATGATAAACCGTATATCGGAGTTCGAATGTGTTCTACTAGAAGTGCGGGTCCTAGTGTGAACTGTCAGTGGTATGGGATACTGGTGGGGACCGATTAGAATAACAAATGATACTGATTATTGTTATTGCTATTACTACTACTATTATACTTAAAGCATAACAATCCAATACCTTGTCCACTGTTTGGGAAGTTCATGCTTTCAGTTCGTGTTATTAATTCTATTCCTATACTTCACCTTATTCCGGATATTGATACTCCTGATACTGACTAACACATATACTGACTTGACAATAGTATTGATCATGATTTCACAGACATGACATGATAACACTACTGATATACCAATCCTTAGAAACTCTAGTTGGATATGCTCAGTTGTTGGTAAAGTAGGATAGATGGTATATAGATGAAGGTTTCCTTTTTTGGATTATCCTCTTGACGTATTAATCCTATGGATTCGGCAATTAAGTATACAATTAGGCTTGTCTACATCTACATATACAAACTCAATGGTTAACACAAACACAGGGATGATTATTAGCTGCATACTGTTTACATTTATCATAACACTTGCATTCCATTTAGCATGCCATATGTCTTCTTTTATGTACTCGTTGGGTTGCATTTTGACAAACCTGGACTTGTATGTCCAGATATCGGCTCTTGGAGTATTGGAGCTCCCTGTTGCTAATTGGAGTATGTAGCAGAAGCTTAGAGACGTAATAACATATTCTTAAGACTTATCACTTTTGTCTGGGTCTTGAGATCCCTCTTTCCAGCTTGGGAGCATCTTTCAGTATTATCTCTTATAAATCTCTTGTAAATCGTACTTTTATATCTTCTAGTGATATAATATCCTGTAATACAGGATCATGTACTGTGATAATAATGTACTTAGACTGTAATGTTGGAATGTATATTACCATTGTGCTTTCGTGCTTTGATTTCTGACTGCACTGATATGCTTAGCGTGTATACGTATGAGTATTTTACTCTACGTACATACGTTGCATTATTGTTTTCGTACCCGATGGGCGGGCGTTACAGTTAGGCTAGGATTTTGATTCTAATTTAGTATAGATTTTTTTTCTTTCTTTTTGTAATGTACTTTTTTGTTTCTTTCATAGCTAAAATTAGAGAAATTCATAAGAGTAAGAGAGGAAGAATTGTATTGAGAATGACACTGATGTAATCTTACTCCTTTATTTATTGTTTTTTGATTTAATCAAAGCTTGTTTTATGTTATTCTTTTCCTTATTTTGCTTTTTAAACTACTTTACTTTGAGGTGACTTGTAATCCATATGAATCTGACGGCCTCACATATGCCTTGTCCTTGCAAGTGCCACTGATGGCTTATGATGATGGATCCCTACTTTCAAAGAGTGTAAGTTCGGTATCACTTCATACTGGCTTTTCATAGTTTTGAGGATATAATGTGGACTGATTTGAGGTGAGGAAGATCTTATATATCATGCGGTGATCGCCTTCTAGCCAAGGTAAGTCGTCACTATGAATCTATGGCAAAACAAGCTCTAAAGAGGTTTCACCTTGATCAATGTTTGGCATCGTTTCCGGAGAGGGACGGTAATTCTTTTTAATTTACTAACGATCAAATTTATTTCTCTGCTTTTTGTGTGTAGATGTTGATTTCAGAAAACAAACAGTTGCAGAACATATTGGCTACTCTTTGACCCTGCTGAAGAAAGCGGGGCACCAGAGCCTACTCAACTGCAAATGCAAATGTGCCATGTTTTCGTGGCAGCAGTAGTGGAATACTAATCCCTTTCTGGCAGGGTTGTTAAATTGCATAGATATAGCTTCTGCAACTATTAGTTTTCCTGTTTAACTTATTTTGTACACTATTTTTAACTCAATAATAACTCGTGCTTGTAATTGCATAAAAACAGTTAGACTTTATATTTTAGGGCATCTGTTTAATCGATTCTTACATTACTGTTGAAGAGTGCTTGAGCCAAGGTACGTCTGCATCGTATATAGCATAGGAAACACTTCTGAGTGATTTATATTACTTGGAGTGTAATTTTTTTTGCTATACACATGCACACGCGCACTAAAATGATCTAAGGGTTAAACTGATAAACAAGATAAGGTGGGGAAGTCATTACCTTTCTTAACCCGAGAACCATATCCTCACTTACTAACCATCCGAACTAAAATTCGAGTAGACATTGACCCTAGGGACATCTCGAACTCAATAGGAGATTGACTTTGGATGGAAATTGTTAGAATTTGACTATGGTCAGCTTGGTGCTTAAGGTTGGAGATTAGAAGGTAAGATCCTCGAAAAATCAGTGATTTGGCGTAATTAAGACCGTTGCTCTACATGAATACCTCTCACTGTGTTTTGCCCCTAACTGGTCGATTAATTTACGGTCAGACTGCTACAATATATCTTTCTTGGACAGTCAATCAGTTAGGAGTCATCTAGGTCTAAGGTCAATCCTAACATAGGATAGATTTTCTTTCTTTTTGTTTGAGTATTTGTGTGTTTTTCTTTGTTTGTTCTTGTCATTTTATGTGAAATGAATTATAATCACATTTTTTCTAACTTTAATGTAATCTATATTTCACCCCGACCTCTTTTGACTCGGATATCACCAACCCAATATTGCATAATTTTATCCAATCAAATATATTAGATTAGTTTTATTTGAATCAACATACTCTCCAATCTTAGCATTATGAACATGATTGGAACAACCATCTCAACTCTTCATCGAGTCAGTGGGGATACAATTCTCCCGAGTCATATGGCCAACCACCTTTCCAACATCTGCTTCATATACTCTATTTCAAGATCAAATAATTGAAGAAAAATCTGAGTTAGAAAAGAGTATAGAAGCATTGTACGAGTGACAATTCCAAAATATGATGGACTCCCAATTCCCTAAAAACTTCTAAATCTAAGATCCATACTCCATTTTTCAAGTCCCATCACAACAAGAGAAAAAACTGATTGACTTGAAAAATAGTATAGAAGGTATGATTCAATGCCAAAATGATAACCAATCTGTCTATATGGCAGAGTTAGATCAGTTATGCAACTCAATAATTAATAGGAATGGGGAGCTCTGCCTAACACCTTTTCGACCATTCCTGATTTTTCTAACCATATTGACAAGACCCAAGATCATGGTGTCTTGGAAGCAATACTCAAGATTCAATTCATCACGCCATCCTGAACTTGATCAGTATCAATCCTTAGACAAATTGGCAAGTTTTCATTTTAATGAGACTGAACTTGAACATTAATGAGACCTCGATCTTTAATTTGTGATTTAGTTCTAAAATTTTGAATTTATGTTGACTCCGGTACCCTTACCCAATTTGGACCACATTCACGAGCCAACGTTGATTCCCGGTACCTATAAATCTTGAACAAGAACCATCAATTTTGGAAAATCACACTATATTTTGGAAAATGAATGTGAACCTTTACTCTTTGACTGGATTCACCTTTTGAACCATAACTGATTCTTGAACCTAGACTTGATCTGAATCAATTTCATGAGTCCATATCAGTGCCCGAACTTTTACTCTTGAGTCCAAATTAACCATTTCACCAAATAACATTTCTTTATTGGATCAAGGTGTTAAGCATTATGACTCCGAGATGGTTTACCAAGATTGATCATTTAATCAAGATGAATGTCATGATAGGATCTTGCGTGATCCTATTCAAATTGGAGACAATAACAATGTTAATAGGTTAGAGGTTAAAGGTGGATTCTTTCAAATACCATATTCACTAGATTGGGCAGCAACACTTGCACTAATCAGAGCACCACCGGAACCCCCACCTTGAGGTGACATTTTTTCTTTCTTTTCTACTTTCTCATGCATATATGCATTTCATTCATACATTAAGAACAATGCATGAGATAGGTGTGGGGAGGGTTCTACTAGCATAAGTTTTTCTTTTTGTATAAATTAAAAAAATTCTTTCTTTTAAACTTCTTAAAGTGGGAAACAATATTTTGAATTTATTTTTGAGAAGATTTTAAGGAATAAGGAATTATAATTAGGATTTCTTAATACTTAGTCAAATAAGATTATTTATTTGATTTCTAAGTTTAGGAAGAAAAATTAAGAAGGTAATTTGGTCTTGATTTCTACCTTGATAAAATATGCCCTTTATAAACTTACACACTTTGGATTCAAAACAAAGACTCTTGTGCCTTAGAAAAAAGAAAAGGAAATATATATATATATCAAAAAAATCTTCTGACTAAGTTGTGTAGTTATGCCTCATAAAGCATGAGTATTCATGTCTAAAGTGGTTAATATCATCAATTAAAACCCTTAGTTTGTGGTTTTGCTTGAGTCATTAAGTCCTTGGGGTGTTTTCTCACCCGGTTCCTGAAAATCATTCTGTTTGCGAGTCACCGACCTAAAACTCGTTACATGGGCGAACTAGAAAGCCTAATTGAACTGAGGGAATTACTGCCATAATATGTAAAAAAGACATAAGAGTTTGAGTTGAAAAATCTCGAGTCAAATATTCACGGTCACGGAGGTGCGTATGACTTAAGGTAAAATAATAAACTAGATGAGAAATACAATTTGATTGTTACCTTAATTGATAATAAGTTCTTGCATTGAGACTAAGTTTAGAAATGAATAGTTTGGTGATCGTAAGACTTATAGATTACTTGATTTTTGTAAGAATTCTTCAAATATTTTCTCTGTTTCAAAAATGCATTTTCAAAAAGGCTAACATTTTGTTTTTCTTTTTTTTTTATAGATTTTGTGGGTGTAATTCACTGAAAATCCTCACGAGATAAAATTCGTTCTCGAGGGTTAACCTAGAAGTTTAACGACTTGTTGCATGTGCTAAGTGCAACCGTAATTCTTACAAAAGTGAGTTAGATTAAGTTAGCTCTATTTTTCTTTTTGTTTTTACTCAAGGACGAGCAAAATATAGGTGTGGGGGTGTGATTGTATAGATATTCTGCATATTTATTATTACATTGCCATATTTCTTATAATAAACTCTGCTATTTAACCGATTTACTGTTTAATAGTATGCAGGTTATGATTAACAGAGAGAAAGAATAATCCCAAATATATTCTAATCAAATCAAATTTATTTGAATTTTATATCCTACCTTGAGAAATAAACGAAAATAATCTCAAATCCAAAAGTCCAGAAGTAAATCTTATCAGAAAATATGGAATAATAGATAGATGAGCAATGCACCCAAGGATCTGGCCAAACAGCCAGATCGAGGCCGTTGGGCCAGTGATTTGTTCCCATCCATAAGCGCGCTCTCCCTACTCCATTTCTCTTATTTTTATTCTAGTTTTGTATAGATTTTCTTTTTCTTTTCTTTTTTTATAATGTATTTTTTGTTTGTTTCATAGCTAAGATTAGAGAGAGATTCATGAGAGTAAGAGAGGAAGAATTGTATTGAGAGTAACATCGATGTAATCTTACTCTTTTTTTATCATTTTTTGATTTAATTAATGCTTGTTTTATGTTATTATTTTCCTTAGCTTTTGCTTTTTAAACTACTTTACTCTAAGATGGCTTGTAGTCCATGTGAATCCGACAGCCTCGAATATGCCTTGCCTTTGCAAGTGACACTGATGCCTTATGGTTATGGATCCCTACTTTCAAAGAGTATAAGTTTTGTATCACTTCATATTGGCTTTCACGGTTTTGAGAATATAATATAGACTGATTTGGGGTGAGGAAGAGCTTATATGCCATGCGGTGATCGCTTTCAAGCCACTGAAAGTCGTCACTATGGATCCAAGGTAAAAAAAGTGCCAAAGTGGTTTTGCCTCGATCAGATATTAACGTGAGTAACATGCGGAAGACATGAGTACATGATACATGAGTATGGAGATACATGATCACTGCATATAACAGAAAAGCAGGTGCCAAGTAAATAACCAATAAGGTGTCAAGTGATTAACCGATCAGGCGACAGGTTTCAGGTGGGACACAACAATACAAGTAGTACAAGTAAACTCAGAGTTACAACATCAATCAAATAACCGATTACACAAGCTAGTTCAGGAAAACATAGTAAAAGAATATTTCAAACTCTTCACAACCATAATTATAAGAATAATAGATTAAATTATTAAATAGTTATGCGGCGCTGAACAAAGTGAGAGCGTATCTAGGCATATAATAATTATGATTATTAAATAATCAAGTGAAAAACCAAGCGGAGCTAAGCAGGGCTGGACCGGAGCAAAGCAGGGCTGGACCGAAGCTAGCGTGTAACACTAGACGCTGTCACGTTTGGCGTGGTTACCGCTCATGGCGCAACTAAACGCACACGGCTAAGTGACGAATAAAATATATAGCTAACACACGTGATGAAGCCACACTCACGATGTAACTATAGTCGGATGGAACCAGCGATAAAGCGCTGAGTGTTAGGCTCGCCTACCAGCTGGAGCGTATGAAACCCATAGGGTTTAAGTCCAGAGACTGAGCGAAGCACGGGCATAGCTAAGCTGTGCCCGACGAGGCTACGCAATGAAGCTCGGCTCGCAATACGCGAAGTAGCTAGGCTCCCAGCAAAGCTGAATAATAGAACTGCAGAGCGGTTAAACCCGCAGATTGAACATGTACAAGCAAAATACAAGCATAGCCAACATTATTACAACCATTCATCACACAGATATAATACATTACCTAATACATCAATACAAGCACCACACCAGTACAATTACAAAACCATACATGGGCCAACATACACAACACCATCATCTGCCACCAATACAACACGACATCGATACGTACACCATCTCACATATAGTACATTTACAACACAGCCGAAATGAACTACAGTATACACCTAACAAGTCACACCCAACCAATATATAGTATATGCCCAAGAAATAACAATGCTTGCAAATAAGGAAAGAGTACTCACCTTGCAGGGTCTGGACACGAGCACCGTGGCACAGGCAAGCACCCGACCAAGAGAGAGGGAGACCTAGAGAGAAAAAAATCTAGATAGAGATCTAGAGAGAGCTAGAGAGAGGCGGCATGGACCAAAACCAGGGTGGAGAGAGAAAAAGAGAAAAGCGGACACGGGTGTAAGAGAGAAAGAGAGGGAGCAAGGGAAAGGAGGGAGACGCGAGAATGAGGGAGAGAGAAACACGGGGGTGAGAGAGAGAAATTGAAGGTGAGAGAAGGTGTCATGCCCCGCTCCCCAAAAAACATTAAAACGAAGTCGCAAGGGGATTCGGCTACGTACATACGTGAGGAAATATCCCAGTATACACGCTAAGTCTAAAGTAACCTGAATAAGTTATAAAAAATCTATTATGATAAATTAATATCACTGCAATAACACATATAAATGTCCACGCTAGATAACAGATGAATAAAGAAGTAAAATAAGAAATCAGTCCAATATATCAAGAATCAAGGAATTGACAGAATAAAAGAAAGTAGGAATACCAGAAATCGAAAAGAGACGACTCAAGGCTCCTCGCAAAGCATACAATCACACGAATACCTGAACAATAAGAAAGCATCCGACGTGCGACTGCAAGGTTGTCAGAAGCGACCTAATGAGTATGTGTGTAAAGGAAAAGGTGTTCGTGCATAATAACAATATAAGCAATAACAACATGATAACTGAAGTAAAAGATAACAGAATAATCAATATCCAGAACAAAGTTATAAACGATATATAACTGACATCATGATAAAAGGAAACAACTAATGTCAAGATGTGTAACCTAGCATATGTCACTAGTCTGGTATACAATCCGGTCATGTGCAGGATCATGTGTCTATCATAGTTATATATATGTACAGTCAGGTGATTACGATCGGTCACAATATAATATAACAGTTTATTATTTTTTTAATTATGCCAGCGAACACCAACTGCCACCTGTAAAAGACGCATCCATACTATGCTTATCACACGTGTCAATCGAAATCCTAATTATTAAAACTGGTTGGTTGGAGACATTGTCCATGTTTTAGGTAGGTTCCGTATATACCCAGAACCACGGCCCAATCACCGGCGCTGAACCAGTCCTACCGCTAGGTAGTCAGTAACAGTAATAGTACTTATAATATCACTGTGAAACAATACTCACAGTAACACTGTAGAACAATAAACAGATGGGATGTCAATCATCCCCTAGAACCCTGCAGTGGAACCGTAAGTCGGCTGTGCAACCTGTATCCTAAGTCCACCCAAAATACAAACGCTATCTCCTCCATCAATTTTCTCAATCCCAATGTAAGTTGTCCATTTATCTTATTATCTTTTCAATTTAATTAAATCAGTCAATGTCCATATTACCTAGAAAACTGGGATGATGCGATGACGGTAACAGTACAGTACAGTAACAGTAATCGTATACACAGTGAACAATATAAGTAACAGTGAACGATAACAGTAATCGTGTATACGATGAATAGAGTTATACGAGTGTTACGGTCTAATAATATATTCATAGTAACTTTTAGTAACATGAACGGAATATTTATCAGGTAGATGTCATATTTAGTCAGTCAAATTTTCAAAGGGTATCATGATGTCCAGAATCAAGAAAATATACAATTTTTATTTAAGGGTTATAAATACAACCACAAGACAATTAATTTTTATATATACATATATGGACGTGAATAATAGTTAACGAATGTAAATCATTATGAACAATTATTCAGATATAAAAATGGAATCTATTAAAGAACAGAGTAGTAACGTGCTCACATGAAATCATAATAATACCATATGCATTAAGAAAACAAACAAGATGATCACTCATGACCAATTAATAATAGAGGGAAGCTCAAAACAAATACTCACAATATCATTTATAAATTTTAGTAGCATAATTATATTACTAAATAAAATTATTTATCATAAAGTCATTGTTTAACTGAAGGAGGAAAAGAATACTCACTTGGGCACGCGCGTCCAATTACCAATTTGAGAAATCTATATTAAATACATTCGAATTAGAAATTTATTGAATTTTATATAAGGTGTCTCAATTCGAGGTTATTTAGTGTTTTAAATCAAATACGGATGGTCCAAAACTTAGAACAAGATTGTATGATGATACATTGAGTTATAAGATTATTTAGATTTTATTTAATGATTAATGTGGGTTTTAAATGGTTAAAAACATGAAAATTCCTTATCGAGTCTGAATGTTGAAATAGCGGTTTCACTTTATAAGCAGTGATTCAGTCTAATATGACATATAAATACTCCCAAAATTTTTCAGTAGGTTCTAGGGGTTATCTAGATATTTATCCCTATTTTTACTTATTTTTTCAATTTTTATCTAGCCAATAAAATTATTTTGTAACGCCCCGATCCCGCGGATACGGAGACGTCACTGCGACGTATATACGCAGGTCAGAAATACCCTCACGTATATACGCTAAGCATTAATACAGGTAAGAATTAGAGTGTGAAAGCATAATGGTAATATACATTCCAATAGAAAAGTACAAGTACATGATTATCACAGAGAGTGATACAATATTACGGGAATATTGCATCACCAGAAAATACAACAGTACATTTTTACTAGGAGATATATATAACAAAAGCTGAGAGGTGCTCACAAGCAGCAAGAGGGGCCTCGAGAGCCAATCAGAAGAAGAGCTGGGAGGAAGAGCTATGATGATGTCCAAGCTTCTGCTACACTCCGATCGCCACCGAAGATCCGCTGCGCACTCTGATCAGCTACAATAAGGCCACCATAGTCCAACCTCTAGGATCTGGACATGAAAATTTAGGGTTGTCAGATGCAACCCGGCGAGTACTTATGATAAAGCCAAGTGGCGTGCATATCAGGCACACGTTTGCAAGAAAGGTGTATCGTGAATATAAGTACATATGAGCATGAAATGAGACAATAAGTAAAATAACTAAAGGAAAATCAGTTATACAATCCTACATTACCGATCCGTGAGATTAGTACGTCGAAGGAATAATCTAAACAAGGAAAACCCTCATATATATACCCTGCACCTCACGTCACTGTAATCTGAGTTTATATAACCAGAATTTGCCTTCACAATAACAGAATAATGGAACAGTGTGGAAACCCAAAAATAAGCAACAAAGTAGCGCAGGTATGGTGAGCAGGATAATGCATTGTGTCACATGTTTTTCAAGTATAGATCCAGTGTACAGCTAGTCAGATATCAAGAGCATGTTATTATTATGTCATTAAGACTCATCTGATTTGTATACATCGATATGTGTCCCATTTCACTTAACTCAGCATACAGACCGGAGAGTAATTTATTGGAAACTGATAGAGATCGACGGACCATGCTTAGAATGGGTCTCATACATGCCCGAGACAACGGTTAAGGAGTATCTGGTACTGTGCCAGAACGTACCGCTAGGTACCGAAACTTATTGTACGCCCGAATATGAATAGGATGTCACCGCTCCTACAGGAATAGGCCCAGGGGCTTATGGCACAACCGACAGGCCCCATGGAAACACCTGGTGGCCTCTACGTTGAATCCAAGTATGTGGCCGCGCGACACTATAAGACCATCATAAACATTTAGACTATATCGGTACTCATCAGTTTCCCCTATCCCGGTGTAAGTTGTTCAATTATTAAAGATTGTCCAGTAATAATCTCCACATGGTATTCACAGTAATCCTATATTCATGATTATCCAATTATGGGGATTAACAGGAGTATAGTATCAGGAGTTTCCCCTTTTTCAGAGGCTCAAGAATACAGGAGCTCAGGAGCATAGGAGTTCAGGTGTACAAATATCTGGTAACAATATAATAATCATGTCAAGTCCCCGTAAAAGTAATAATCATGAATATGCAATATAATACAGTGTCATATGTAATAGTATCCAGTCAGGTGTCACAATATCCGTCAAATGTGTCAGTACCAGGTGATAGCATATGTCAAGTATCAAGTGATAGCATGTCAATTGTCAGGTGTCAGGTATCAGGTGTCAAGTATCAGGTGCCAAGTGATAACATGTCAAGTACCGGTATCAGATATCAAATGTCAGGGATCAGGTCTCAACTAGTAACACGTCAAGTACCGGTGTCAGATATCAAGTGTCAGGTATTAGGTGTCAAGTAATAACATGTCAAGTACTCGTCTCAGATATCAAATGTCAGGGATCAGGTGTCAAGTATAACATGTCAAGTACCAGTGTCGGATATCAAGTGTCAGGGACCAGGCATCAAGTATAAACATATTAGTGCCAGGTAATTAACATGTCGGTGTCAGGTAAGTCAATACGGAGCCACAATATTATATGTCAGACAATCACCTGGTCATGTCATATGATACAAGAAACAATGTTGTTAAATATTGCAAACTCTTCACAATCATATCTATAATAATAATAAATTAATCTTTTAATTAGCTATGCGGAGCCTAGCGAAGTAAGAGCGTATCTAGGCATACCATGCAAGTATAATACCAGTTCAACAAATATAATAACGGCCGATAGGTGTTAATATAACATGCTAATTTTTAGAAAATCACTCGCATATCATATATCAACTCGCATAACGATGCATCATGCATTAAAAGCTAGAGTAGTAATTGTTAGGCACGTAATGGTAGTAACATTACATCCACATATCAATATATCATGAAATAGAAGCTTAACAGTTACTAAACATGAATTATGATATCAAAACACTTAAATTTATATCGAGCCCTAAAATAGAATTAGTAAGGCATAAAGTAGCACAAAGAAAGTACTCGCTCAAAATAAAATAGATGCACTTCAAGAGAAACTATACTCGCCTAAAATCACCGAAAAATGTCGTAAAATCCTGGAACACCGTAAACACATACACGTTACTAATCCATATAAAGTATATATAATATATATATATATATATAATATATATATTATATATATATTAGAGAGAATAAGAGGGGAGAGAGTGAGGATTAGTTAGAGAGAGAAGGAGGCTGAGAGAGAGAGAATTGTAGGGAGGAGAGACAGAAAGAGAGATGTATGCTGAAAATATAGAGAGGTAATGAAGGGATTAAAGAGGGGGTAGAAGTGGAAAGGAAGAAAAGAAAGAAAGAAGAAAAGAAAGAAGGAAAAGAAAGAAAGAAAGAAAGGAAAGAAGGAAAAGAAAGAAGGGAGAGGGGCTTGGCCGGCGGCCGGGGGCGGGCTGCGCGGCTAAGGCCCCGGGGAGGAGGGGTTTGGGTGTTGGTGGTGGTGTTTGTTGTTATGGTGTAATGGTATTGGTGGTGGTGGTGGTTGGTGGTGGTGGTGGTGGTGGTATTGGGGAGTTGAGGAGGAGGAGATGGTGGTGCGATGGTAGTGAAAGTGGAGGAATTAGTGGGATTGATGGAGAATTTTAGAGAAAAAGAGGAAGATAGTGTGATGGGTTTGGGGAAATTGGAGAAAAGGGGATGAAGTTTGGAGAGGATGAAAGTGGGGAAGGGAAGTGGGGAGGTTAGGGGGCAGCGCCGGCGGATAGGGGTGGCGGCGCGCTGGCGGCGGTGAAGGTGGCCGGCAGTGGTTATGAGGGGAAGAGAGGGAGAGAGTGATGGTGGGAGAAAATGGAGA
The DNA here is from genome assembly GCA_038442645.1 of Agave tequilana. Lineage (NCBI taxonomy): Eukaryota > Viridiplantae > Streptophyta > Magnoliopsida > Asparagales > Asparagaceae > Agave > Agave tequilana. Next base: position 1,708 of record JAVJIF010033998.1, on the reverse strand, counting down.
ATACGGAGAAGGGGGGAAGAATTAAAAGAAGTAGAGGGAGGAGAGTATGGGAAAAGGAATGGGAAGGAGATGGCTTGCTGCAGCTGATGGTACTGCTGTTGCTGCAGGTCGACAGGGAGTGGAAAGCATGGGGAGCAGGAAGGAGAAAGAAGAGAAAAAGAAAAGAAGAAAAAGAAAGAGAAGAAAAGAAGGAAAAATAAGGAAAAGAAAAGAAAAGAAAAGAAGGAAAAATAAGAAAAAAGAAAAAAATAAGAAAAAATAATAAATAAATATATCATGAAATAATTAAATTAATAGGATAACCTGTGAGTATAAAGTAGAGGAGTAGAGAAGGAAAAACACGAAAAAGAAGAAAGGAAAATAATATTATTATTAAAATAGCGTAAAATTTGACTGTTTCAAAAACACTCCGAAAAATTCTCAAAAATAAAAAATATTATTTTAAATGCTTGTAAAATCAAATTTGAGAAATTCAATTTGTTTTTAAATTAAATCCTGGAACTTCCAGTGATACGGGTCAACACCAAAATTGGTCAAATTTGATAAATTCAGAAAATTCAAGAAAATGTATTTAGATAGAAAATGAGATTCTAAGAAGTAATGTGAAAATCGTTTCTAAAAATTTAACTCCATTTGAAAATTAGAAATCTAAGAATCGGTCAACGATGCCGATCAATACCGGTTTTGAAATTTTTGCAGAATAATTCTGAAAAATTCAGAAAATCATGAAAAATCTAAAATATTGGAAAACAGTGTTTGAAACTAAAATCGGTCAGATTGGACTATTGAAAAGGCCAAATCAGGTAGTACACTGGTATCGGGTCCCGGTCCAGGTCAGGGCTGACTCTAAGACCGAGAATCCAAATCCGATATCAAATAATATAAGTAATCACAACTAAATATTGAAAGAAAATTGAAATAATATGGTCGAAAAAATCAGGACACTTATCTGGGTACGTATCCCGAAAACGGGATGCTACAATTTTTCATTAAGTTAACTGGTCTATTTTGTATTTGGGTTAGGTTAAAATAGATTAGAATCCACAATATTTGGGTTGGACTGAAATTAAGCTTTCTGAAATTGGGCTTCAGAATTTATATATATATATTATATATATATATATATATATATATAATATTATATATATATATATATATATTAATATATATTATATATATATATATGTATATATATGTGTGTGTGTTATATATATATGTATATGTATATGTATAGTGTGTGTGTGTATATAACATATATATATTCTTTTCTGCTTTCTGCCTGGCCCATTAACCAGGCCTAGATTTTCCTTTTTTTTCGTGTGGCCTGGGCCAGGGGCGACCCAGGCCACTGGTCTGGCCCCATAAGTCAGGCCCGGGGTTCTGCACCCGGGCCTGAGGCCCAACCTTTTTCTTTCTTTTTTTGTGTTGGGTTTCTTTATAATTGTCGTTCTTTTTTTTTAAGAAGCAGGAGAAGGGTTAGGTTAATATAATAGGATAAGATCTTTTAGGTTAGAATTCTTTTAGCAATCAAATTGTTAAGATAAAAAATCAGGTTGTTAAGATAAGAATTCAGGTGATTAAGATAAAGATCCCTAAAGATCTCTTGAGACTTTCAGCTGGAAATTTAAAATTTAATTTGCTCTAGGTTTTAAATAATTTAGATCTCCGGCCTAATCACACGCAATGTGGCTTTATGATTTAGGTATTA